>LBNU01023361.1:0-41968 GCA_014162995.1 Artemisia annua
ACAAAGGAAGACCCTGGCGATTTTTAAAGTTTAAGACACCTCTTAGGGACCTAAGGTGACCTGTATCAAGCCAAAGAAACAACTAAAAAAAGACTAGCTTGCCTATAAACCCATAACTAGTCCCAAACACCCCTGTTAAAAATCAGTTAGCGGAGAATTTTTTTAGCTTATCACTGATTTGAACAATAAGATTGATTCACCAAGACTGCATATGTTACTACATATGCTAATTGGAACACAAAAAATCAATATCTAACAATTAATACACTTAATGTACATTACTTATTATGTTTAGAATAGGCTGTATATCAAAGACACAAATGAGCACACAGAATCTAATTGAACACACTCACCGCACCACTCCAACTTTGGAGCTTCTAACCTACACTCAAGAACAGCACCGACACATACCGGGCTTCAAGAAACAACAAGCTTAAGCACACACATTAAGAACAAGCTACCTCCAGTGAAATGCCACAATAATGCACAAATCTTCTGTTACAAAATGCCCACAGCCGCAACGAACTGACGGTCCCAACGACTCAAGTCCAACCAATAAATACGCTTCCCACTGGCCACAGTTCTAATACCATGGCCCATCCTTCAACTTTAACCATGCTCCTTGCTTTCTTCTTTCTTCATAACCTGAATTTTTTTATTTCTTTATTTATTTTCCTAATTTCTTTTGTGGTAATTTTGAGAATTTGAACTAAAACTATTTTCTGTGCATCACCAACTTACAAAAGCTCATAGTTTAGCTACAATGAGTCCAGAAGATCATTAAAAAACTTCTTTTAGCAAAGATTATTCCATAAGAGAAATTTACTGTAACATTAGAAATCTTGAATTTTGAACTTGAAATTTGAAATTGATATTATAAAGCCTTAAAAGTACACTGATTTAGCTAACTATTACACTGAAATAACAATTATACTAAGAAACAAGGTTTACAATAAATTCGACATTAAAGTAATTAGCTAAAAACTCACTAGGGCTGCTCCTCCTTCTTTTTCCTTTTATATTGAACCTCTAGGGTTTCTCTGTCCTTCTGAATAAATCCCACCATAATTCTGAGCCGTTTGATTACTCCAAAACAATCTTGACCTTCAAATTGGTTTTGGCGCCAATTTTGTCAAATGGCAGTTGGGGTAGCTTGGAGTGATTCAAGGGACAATAAATGCTTCTTGGAGGTTTATTGGAGTTAGGGGAACATGGTGAGGGGTTTGTGATGTGGAAGTATGGGGAGAGGTACTGGTTCACGTGGGGTGGGAGGTAGGAGATGAGTCAAAGCTTTGACTCTGGGAAGGGAGAATTATAAACGTGGAGGAGGGAGTAATAAAAACGGGTTTTTTATTTTTATGGAATTGGGCTGGGGTATTTTGGGCCTGGGAATGGGTTAGCAGGTTGTGGTTATTGGATTGGATTTGGGTGATAATAAGAGAAAGGGTCCATTTGGTTTTATTCTTAACACAAGGACCACAAATGTAATTTAACAAAACCCAAGGGACTGATTTTGCACAATTTCCAAAGTAATCATGAGGACCAATCCTGCCACATTCCAATAACACAAGGACCAAAAATCCATTTTTGCATTTTAAAATTCCCAAGGACCATTTCTGTAATTTTCCCAAAGTTCAGGGACCAAAATTGCCAATTTTGCAAAATTTCATTCAAGGACCTATTTTTGACAACTTAAAACAATTCAAGGACCTTGAATGATAAAACTCCATTTTTTTAACTCTAGGGACTATTTTTGCCAAACTTAGAAAGTTGGGGGACTGAAACTGCCAATTCTGCAAACTTTGCTCATTTTTCATTTGTTTTTAAACATTTTGCATTTGAGACACATAAAACACGATCCTTGGATATTTTCATCATTTTGATGTGATTTTGCGTGTTTTCAGATGTTTTGCGTTTCAGAATTAACCAAAAATGATGAGTGTTTGAGCACTCATCAGCTCCTAAGTTTGCTAGTTCTCCCTGGTGGGAAAAATTGGGCAAGGAAGAGGGTGGTTAGGTCGTCCCAGGTGGTGATGGATCCTGCGGGTAAGCGCTCAAGCCATTGACTAGCTTGGTCACGTAGAGAGAATTGGAATAGCTAGTCGGTGCCTCTCGGGTGTCAACACTAAGGTCTATAGAATCTACTTATTTTGAGGAAGTCCTTAAGGTGTTGATTTGCGGTCTTCAGATACGAAGTCCCATGGAATGCGCAATCCGCTTTTGCACCCAACCGGATGTGTGCAGGATCTCAAGATTCACATTGCTCCGTGGTTGAGCTCAATGGTGTTTCGATAGCCTTGATGGCTAGGCGGAGGTACTCTCCTAAAGTGCGGGCTCCTAGGAGGGTTGGAAGGTTTTGGTTGTTTGGGTCGAGGAGATTAGCCACCTTCCATGATGTCGGATGGGGTAATCTGGTTATGAACAAAAACACGAAGAAAAAGATAGGACTCTAAAGAGATCCTAGAAAAATAAAATAAAATCTCACTAGCAAGGAGTCTAGTGAGTAGACCTAATTAAAAATAAAAATTAACCTAAGCAATAACTATTCCCCGGCAGCGGCGCCAAGAACTTGATGCGTAGGGATTGCTTACGCACTTTGTTTTACCTCTCAAGGGTTCTCAAGAGGCTTACAATCCCCACCAGGCTGTGTACCTGACCGATGTAGTATAGTGTAGTGGCAAGTACCGGGGGATTGATCGTTCTCTCACAGGGAATAGTGTTCGTTAGGTTAAAGACTACTCTAATTAAGGTCTAAGGGTGGAGGATGATTATTTTCGTATTTTTATGTTTTTTAGAAAGCAGTAAAATCTCGTTTTTGAAGGAGTGGGCGGAATTAGTTGCTAGTCAACTAACCCAAGTTATCTACTTATGCAATTAATTTAAAGTTGAGAAAACAATGGTGGGGAAAGTAGTGTTTACTTAGATTTCATTACTCCCTAACTATCTTTTACCATGTAATAAGTATGTTGAGTTTGCGTGGATGACGGGTGTATTCCTAACAAGTAGTAGGGAGTGCGTTCAATTCCCTAACTCTATAAGCTCCTACCTCACTCTATGACGATACATCAAGTATCCTATCATAAGCTCACCGATAGCAACCTACGCATGAAATA
This sequence comes from Artemisia annua, assembly GCA_014162995.1. NCBI lineage: Eukaryota > Viridiplantae > Streptophyta > Magnoliopsida > Asterales > Asteraceae > Artemisia > Artemisia annua. Next base: position 3,114 of record LBNU01023361.1, read on the forward strand.
CTACCTTAAAATCGATTAACGCACATACGATTCACGTTTCCTAAGACGTTCAAGCTTGTTACCATATAGGAGGTTAGCCAGTTTTCTTAAGTCTAACGTAGATGAAACATTCACCCAAATCACAATCACAACATACACATCACATGATAATTAATAGTTAGGTTTCATTAGATCTAAGCAAACACAAGTTAATTTAGCCTAGCATGTTGACGGAAAGAAAAGCACAAACATAGATCATACAACACATAGACATATTGTATGGATTGAATGAAGACTTATCTTAGATTAAACATGCAAGTTAGAGGGGTAAAAGTACCCTCTAAGGTCTTTAATACACGAGCTAGGGTTTTACCCTTAAGTTCTCCACCAAGTTCCTCTCTTTAAAACAATAGAATTCGTCCTATATATATAGAAAATACGGGCTGACGGCGTCAGCCCAAGGTGTGACGCCGTCACGCCGACGATTAGGGTTTTGTGATGGCCTTCTTGACGTCGTCACGCCGCCTTGTTCCAGATCTGACGGCCTTCCCTGACGCCGTCACCAGACTAGGCCAAAAACTCTCTGGCCCGTCATGAGTAACTTCCAATTTCTTCACTTTATTTGTTCCTGACGTCGTCACGTTGAAGCTTGTGACGCCGTCACCTTCTGTGCACTTTAGGGTCTTTTGAGATTTTGTTGTTTTCCGCACTTTTTCACTCCGAAAATGCTCGAAAATGCATCTTTTGTGATTTTCTCCTCAAAAGTACCTAAAATGAGAAAAGAAACGACTTTGGGTGAAATCCGATCAAATAATATACGAATTAGGACTCAAACTGACCCCTAAAAATGTAACATTTTTCGTCTCATCAACGACCCACATGAACCTTAATTCACTCACGATCTACACGATCCTCACACTCTACACTAGATCCATACGATCCTCACACAATCAACACAATCTTACCAAGATCCACACAATCCTCACAATCTACTCTTGATCCACTTGATCAATACTTAATCACTCAACACTCAAGAGATCCTCAAGATCTCAACAAGATCACAATGATCAACACAAGACAACAACAAAATAGTATGACACTTGATGTATGTCAAGATACAATCAAGTTAACACCTAGTAATGCAAGTGCACTACACAAAAGACTCTAACACTTTGTATCTTCTTGATACTTAGTGTTATTCTCTTGACTAGTAGAGGAATGTAGGTGATCTTTGGTTGGATGAAAGGATCACTCTTTAAACAAAAGAAAACTAAATAATGATCAAAGGAATGTAAGTGTGTTAGGAGTATATAACTCAGATAGTTTTGTGTGAAGAAGGATGGCCAAAATGTGGGAAATAAAGTGGTATTTATAGACTCTAAAAATTTGACCGTTTAAGAGGGACGACAACACTAATTGTCACACGGTACCACTAAATTTAATGGTACCGTGCCAGACAAAGACGCTCCATTTTTTGTCTTTAGTGGTGAAAATTTATTTGGTGGAGTTTGGAGCTGATTTTGAAAAAAAATAGCTATTGGGGAATTAGTTTGAACTGAATTTTCAAATAAAGCATTTCTTTATAATTCAAAAATAATTTGTAGAATATATTTTTGAAAAGAAAGTTTTGTCAAACTAAAAATGTGAAGCTCAAAACACAAATTCACTTCTTTGATCATTTGTCAAGTTGTAAATTTGTTTTTCATACCTAGAGTGATTAGTGTAGAAATCGGATATATCGACTAGGAACTTGTTTACGTTAGTTTTGACGTAAGATGTTTTCACATTTTGTTATCATCAAAACATAGAGATATCGAAAGATGAGAATAACGTTTTTAAACATTATTTGCATCAACAATATATATATATATATATATATATATATATATATATATATATATATATATATATATATATATATATATATATATATATATATATATATATATATATATATATATATATATATAATCCGGATCGATTGAGAATGTTTTTATTTTGAAAAGATTGAGAAGGTTTTCAAAACGGTATATTTTTAACTTTGATTCATTTTTTTCAAGTGTAAAACTCATTTTAATGTGATTAAAATACAAAATGTGTAAAAAAATTTAAATCAATGTTAAAAATCTCTCGATTTTGCGATATATGTAGAATACTGAATCATCTGTACAAATTTAATGAATCATCATCATAACACGATTTTGACAATGATTCGTGAATCAAATTTTTGATTTATAGATTCTATTCACCATAAAATGATGTTTACTTGTGAATCAAATAAAAAACATGAATCAGTTTGTTCAAACGAAGATTTCTCAATCTTCTCAAAATAAAAACTTCTCAATGGAACCGGAGCTATATATATACATATATATATATATACATATATATATATATACATATATATATATGTATATATACTGCCGTCTAAAAAATATATATATATATAGTATATATATATATATATATATATATATATATATATATATATATATATATATATATATATATATATATATATATATATATATATATATATATATGTTACTCCCTTATAAAGCATGCATATCCCTTGCTTAAAACTGAATCTGACTTCAAACCTGAATTTTAAGATTCAGACACCTGACCGTAGGCCATATATATATGAATCTTTCATAACCTAAAAAAACACTCACTATCCCCCTCTCACTAAAATACACCACCTAACATCCCATCTCTCTCTCACTAAAACACAAACTACGGTATCACCAGATTCTTCAAGTTTTGATGGTAGTTTTGAGTTTCTTTTTCTAGATCTATATATTTTAAGTTTTTCTTTTCATTTTTATAGATCTATATATTGTGTTTATAATTTTTTCGATAGTTTTTTTAGATCTGCCCCGCCGGAATCTTTCGTTGCCGCCGGAAATGTATTGTTTCTTTCTAAAATTTATTTAAAAGTTCGATGTGTAAGTCCTTTTATAAGTTTATCTATGAGTTTCCTTTTATTTAATTTTGTTGTAACTTCATTTTCAGTTGTTTGTTATACTATATATTTTTAATAACTTTGTTAATGATTTGTTGTTTAAATTGTAGGCATGCATGTAGATCTGTTGTAACCACCATTGGAGTTTGTTGCCGCTGTTACCGAATCCGTTATTGTAAAGTTGAAAGGTATGTTTGGCTCNTTTTTTGGGTATGTGGTCTCAGGTATGTTTGGATCTGTTAAGATGCTTTTTAGAGTTACTACACATCGGTTGAAACTCGATACAACCTTACATCGTAATCATGTGTTCATTTATTTTTGGGTTTCATGTTTGTTGTTGAAGGCATATGTTTATCTTTGTTGTGGCAGTTTTGAGTTAGTCGATTTTTATAGTTATAATGCTCTGTTCTCTTCTATTTTCGCATTAGAACTAAAGCTTTTTGAAAACCCTTCCGTTTTTTAGGATATTGAAGCCGGTGATATGATTTGAGGCTAATGATGTTGAAGATTTTTATTTATATACTTTTCTTATAGTGAGATCTTAAGCAATGGTTTTTTTTTTTCAACACAAACAATGGTCTGTGTTTGCATTTTGTTTTCCAAAGCCAATGTCATTGTTTTTACATATCATCAAAATCATTAGAAGCTTCTGTAAGGCCATGACTATTAAGTGGTTAGTTATTATTAAGATGGTTGATTTGTTACGGGTGGTAATTTAATTGGGATGCCAAACTTGTTAAGCGTTTTTCTAACCATTCATATTTGATGCAATAATTGGTTGTCAATTCTTGCTAAAATAAAAACCTCGCCATATTTTAAATCTGGATACAGTGTTTTGTTCTATTTAAGAATTTTTTTTCTTGCTTAAGAAAACCTGACGTTTTAAACAATTTTGGTTTTGTTAAATTTGGTTGTTGTGGCAAAGTTGAAAATTCAAAGAAAATGAATAATTTGAATTATAGGGAACCGGGAAAGCTAAAGTGGGATCCAAAGCCCAAAAAAATTGAATAGTTTGAATAGGGAACTGCGAAAGCTGAAAATAGGATCAAAAGTCAAATATGACTAGAACTAATCTTCAAATAGACACAAGAAATATAATACTATCATCAAATGGACATAAGAGGCTTTGTTAAATAGACACATGGGGTGTTTGATTTGAACATAAATGACTTAATATGAAAAAAAAAATGAATTAATTAAGTTATATGAAAAATGTTTGTTTGTAACTTATTAAAGAAAAATGATTGAAAATATTAAGTAATAAAACTGTGATTGTCTGTATTAAGTCATTTCTTAATTAAACATGACTTAATAAAAAAATTTAACAAACAAGACATATATTCTTTATAGAAAACTGGAACTCAACCGCTTCTTTTTTTTTATTTTATTTATTTATTTTATGAAATAGCAATTATTTGTAGGCACGGCATATTAGATATTCATAATTTGATTATCATTAAAAAAAATTGGCATTATAACTCAATTATGATTTAGAAAAGAAAATGCCACTAGATTAGTCATCAAAAGATAACATTCATATTTGATATATGTAATGTTTATTTCTCGGCGAACGTGCGTAAGACATAAGGGATTTAATTCCTTTGGCCTAATCTATACTACGTATAATAGAGGGATGACTCTCTCTCCAAATGTTAAGACTTGCAAGAAAAGAAGTATAGTGTATAACACTTTAATGCACATAATTTTCAGACGTACAAGACAAGAAGCATAGTGTACACCACTTTAATGCACATATTAAAAGAATAAAACACCACATTAATGCTATTTAATGTAGTCAATTAATTAACTGGTAAATAAATACAATTTATACAGTTATTAAAACACCATTTACATAATAAATACAAATTATTAAGCATATTGTACAACCAAATTAAACATAACTCATGCATTAAATGTCACTAATACAAATAATAAAGCACATTATACAAATATTCAAGCCCGAACGGGCAACCGGCAAAACGGGCTCGAGCCCAAACGGGAGCGGGCCAAACGGGCTTGAGCCCGAATGGCCACGGGGCAACGAGCTCGAGCCCAAATGGGCACGGGCTAAACGAAATTCTTAATATCCGCAAATTTATTGTTATAGACACACACACACACACACACACACAATAGTGGTCATGGCCCGCTTAATGGGCGGGCATGCTTTGTGGTTTGCACGAATCATGTGATTTTACTTATATTTGCTTTTGCGGTCTTCTGAGATTAAAAGAATGATGGTAAAATAGTTTTGTGATTTGCAGGTAAAAAAGAGGAGCAATGGGATTTTAAATTGTGGTATGAATGGTGGACGGTTGAACAAAAGAAAAAAGCAAGCAAACAAGCATTGCTTCTACTTGCAAAGGATTAAAATGAGTATGGTCTGACTAAGCCGTGTCTTGATGAAGATCACCTTTCTTTGTCCTTGGCTTAATAAATAGTCACATAGCCGTAGATTGTATCATCAAATATAATTTTTAAATATATTTTTTGCTGCATTAAGTTTGACTCAAAAAGTCAAACTGGATTTTAATTTTGTTTCATAGGTAGTGAATCTTCAAGTTTTTGTAGTAAACATGACGCAACTTTTATAAATTTACGTATTGCAATTTGCATGTATATTCTTAAACGTACCTCTTGAGGCAACATTTAGTCTATGTTGTTGCATGTTATACATGATATACATATTAGATGCATGTTAGAATGATTACATCTATTTACACTATATTTATTATATTTATTATATTTAATACATATAAAGTTCAAACATTTAAATAAGTTCAGGCATTTAAAATCCTTTTTATGAGTTAACCAAACACATAAACACTGTTTGCCATTGTTTCTGCGATGATCAAGGTCGGTTTTTTTTTTTTTTTTTTTTTTTTTTTTTTTTTTTTTTTTTTTTTTTTTTTTTTTTTTTTTTTTTTTTTTTTTTTTTTTTTTTTTTTTACAATCAACCCTGTTTAATCAAGTTATAATATTAAGTTTAGTTAGTGGTATGTGGTTGGTTTGTTTTTCCCGTTAATATTTTCTTTTTATCCGATATAAGAATCATCAGTTGTTAAAATAATGTTTTTATGTTAATCAGGATTTGCTTATAAATACAACATTAGTTTAATCGCAATATTCTTAGATTGCATGTGTTGTTTGTTTATTGGTTCAAAAACCCCCAAATATAGTAATCGGATCATTATGTATTTTTAAAAAGATACTATCTTAAACATATGACAAATCGATGAGTTACCTGCTGTTGCGAGATATATATAGAAAAAAACATATATATATATATGTTATATATATATATCAGCTTACAATTAATGTGATCAAAACATGTCTGTTTCAAGGTTTTAATATCATTCGATATAATATTGTTTAAATGATTTAGTTTTAAGTATGTTGGTAAATATATCTTTCCGATTTAGTTGTATGTCATGTAACCAATATTATTAAGGTTGTGAAGCTGTTTACGATTATATTAATACTTCCTTGTTTCCTATTCACATGAACATGAAGCATTTTATCATCTTTCATTTAATAAGGACACAAAATGCTCATGTTCATGCAAAGGAGAATCGAGGGATTGAAAAGAAAGTAAATACAAAGTAATGAAGTCGGCTTTCTAATACATTTTAAATTACTAGGATAATTTCTTTGATCATTGTTTTAGTTAATAGTGATTATTGTATTTAAGGGTTATGATGGATTATGATGTTTAGAGCTTTGTTTGATCAGTTCGAGTTTAATATATCAGATGGATGTTTAGTTACGTTGCATTTGGATGTTGATTTTGGTATATTACGATACATGTTTGTTATGATTATTGTTAGTTAAGATTACAATTCCTCTGTAGAATGTTTAGGTAAGCTGCGTTTGGAAGTTTATTTTTGTTATATTATGATATATAAATTAGTTAAGATTACTTTTAGTTAAGATTAGGCATCCTTTTACAGTTTTCTTGTTATGTACTATGCTTAATGCATTAGTATTATAGGATTTTCGTACACGAATAATGGACCAGCAATTTTTGTGTCGATTTGTGATGGGAAACAACCAAGATTATCAGGTTTTTTTGTTTTTTTTGTTTTGTTTTTTTTTTTCTTTTTTGTTTTGTTTTTTTATAAACATTATCTTTTTTTAATTTTTTTTCACATACATTTGGAAGTAATACTTCATTATAATAGTTTAATATAGTTTTACTTTGAGTTGCGCAGAAACTGCCAAGCGTCTTTACTGAAATGTTCTACGACGGCCAAGAATACATTTTCCTAGTTGGCAACAATAGGCTGAGGTACGTATGTTTGATAAGGATTGTTGGCAGTGAAATACAGTTGTATGGAGATGAATGGATTAAATTTGTTGAAGATAATGTGCCTGCATCGATTAAAAGTTTACATTTCATTAAAGAGGGTGAGGACACGTTTTATGTTGCTGGTTATAATGAGAATGGCAGTGAAGGTTATGGTTATGACGTGGGAAGGAGTTTTGTTAAATGCCTGGTAAGACGTAAGACAGGACGACAGGTACCATTGCGATGCTTCTTCATTTCACATTCAGTTAATTTTCACCTATTAATAAAACTTAAGCTGAGCATGAATTATTGGAACATTAATTACAAATAACTAATAATGCTTTTATGTTGTACTTTAGGCTTTACCATGTGGTTTTATGCAAGACAAAGAGGGAACTATGTTAAGGATTCATGCATATGGTAAAGTGTTGTTGTTAAACATGAGAGTGTGCTACTGAATGATGATGGTGGTGTAAGGTCAAGCAGGTTGTTTGGTAAGAGATGGCAAAAGCTTGTTGATCATTTGGATATAGCTGTAGGGCAACCCCTTGTTTTCACAAACCTGGGAAATTATGAACTAAAAATGTCGATATTCCTCCCTAATGGTATGTGTCTACATACTGAGTTCGTGTTACCGACAATGTTGATGACCCCACCTCGTGATATACCGTTGTATGCCTTACACGGTATGATTTATGTCACATTTGATTTTCCCTTTTAAGTTTAACATATTAATTCTATGAATGTTTGTAATGTTTTATACTTAATTTTAGATAAAAGAGCTCAACATATATGAACATGGGAAGGACGCTGTCAGCACACCGATGAAAACGATGTGCTTCATGTTCCACTGGACGGTATTGCCTGTGAGTTTTACCATGTGGTAAGTATTTTGTGAACAGGTAGTAACATTTTTTTTAAAATGTTGATATTCTCTGATGTGTGTTTATCTGCATGTTGACACCAGACTATACCAAGGGTTTTTTGTGGAGATCACCCGGTGGATTCATACAGGCATGCATATCTGATGCACATTGAAGTGAGGTTTCTGGTGAAAGTGACTCGTGTAAAGGACTCAAGTAGACCAAGCAGGAATCATCAGGTGAAAATGACTGGGAATTTCAAGAAGTTTAGAAGCGAATGTGGATTCAGGTTGGGTAAAATTATGCGTTTCAAATTGGTAAACAAAGTTGTAGAAGGGGAAGAATGTGAAATCCCAATTTTTGATGTTTGTTAGGTGTATGACAATGGTTTAAACTGATTTGGCAAGTTGATGAACAGTATCTACCTGATGTGTTGAATTAGGTGCGCCTTATATTTTGAGCGTAGAATAGCTCTTATCTTTTGGATTACTCAGGTAGTTTGGTATTATTGTTATATACTCTGTATCTTTTGGATTATGTAAGTAGGTGGTCTGTTATGTAAGTATTTTGTCTATTATGCTGATAAAGTATTTGGTAAGCCAATATCAAATGCCTGTAATTAATGAATGTGCATATCCTGTAGTAATTTTTTTAATCATCTCAAGGGAATAAACATCTAATGTTAAACAATACATAACATCAATTTGTCCTAAAACTAACATCAACAAATATATGAATGTTTAATGTGCTGTAAATTTCCTACCCAATAAATATGTAAACTTATGCTTATTTATTTGTTGAGTAATAGTGTACATGGTATAAGAAAATGATTTTGTGCTGATGCCTAAATAGAAAATACAACAGTTGTTGCAATTTGCATACCTGATAATCACGTTTATTTAAATTCGGAATAAAGCTTCTTTATATACAACATTTGCCGTTGAGTTTGTGTAGTTACCTTCTTCATCACAACAAAGAATTTTCAATCCTTTTCTGTTTATGACTCTAGATACCGCGACGTATAGCTGACCATGTGAGAATACTGGTCGTTGAAGAAACAATCCAACTTGGGTCAGAGTCTGACCTTGGCTTTTGTTAATAGTCATTGCAAAACACAAAGCGAGTGGGAACTGTCTGCGGTTAAATTTAAATGGCATTTTAGTGTCTGATGGGCTGAGAATCATACGGAGTATTGCACAAATTGTACCAACACAACCACCCGATATAATCCTGGCTTCAACTATGTTTGTACCCAGTCGCAGCACCTGAAGCCTGGTTCCATTGCATAACCCAGCCATTTGGTCAATGTTTCTCATGCACATTACCGATGCGCCTACTTTGAATCTTAAAGAATGTTGAGGAAGCCCGGCTATTCGAATGATGTTCAAGAAATCACTTATGTATAGCTCCTCATTGAAATTTGTGTCCTGATCAGCAACTCCGTGTCTGAACTATCGTATGTATGCTCATCACTTGAAATTAGATCGAGTATTCGATCGTTAATCATATCAACCAATTCGTGTGTAGGAGCAAGAATGGCTCTTTCTTGGAAGTATCCTGATTTGTAAAGGTTATCTTTTAAATTTGGGTAGATTTGTTGAATTATTGTACCAACGTGGTCCTCTGAATCAAGGATTAACATATTATCAGGGAATTTGACCATATCTTCACCACTGTTCTTGTCTCTAATTGTACCATTGCCAATTGATAAGATCCAGTCAGCAAAATCCTGTATTTCTTTTTTTTCTGCAGAAGTTTTGCCTGTTTGCAATCGCATGTTGACTGTTAGTGTAAGGACGGTGCAATGTTGCCACAAATACGAATAATTGATTGATGCGTGTACAACATCGTGCCTGGTTCCGTTTGTAATTACCGGTAATATTTGCCGGAAGTCCCCTCCAAATAACACTACTTTCCCACCAAACACTTGTTCAGAAGGTGCGTTTATATCCGGTCTACATATGTCCCTTAAGGTCCTATCAAATGCCTCATAGCAATGCCTCTGTGTCATCGGAGCTTCATCCCATATGATTAGTGTAGCCTCCCTTATCAAGTCTGCAAGTTCACTATCAGCTGGTATGTGGCACATAGAGTCATCTAATATATTGATTGGAATTGCAAATCGATAATGAGCTGTCCTACCACCTTCCAGTAATAAAGATGCAATTCCACTTGATGCGACATTTAACACTATCCCTTCCTGTGATCTAATCGCAGCAGATAATGTCTTGTAAAGATATATTTTACCAGTACCACCGTACCCGTAAACAAAGAACATGCCTCCTTCTTGTGCGTTAACAGCGTTTATTATCGTATTGTATATATCCTTTTGTTCGTTTGTAAGCGATCCGTACATGGTATCATGTTGTAGACGCAATTCTTCGACGTTGTAGTCCAGTTCAGATGATATCAACCTGTTGTAATTTGACATTGTGTACATCTCGTTCGGTAATATCATGTTTGGTATATTTTTTAAGCTTTTGTTGTTGCAAAGGAGCATGTGTTCGATGTATGTAAGGCATATGTTCTTCTTTTCATTATCGGTCAGCTTCAAGTCTGTCAAAAAAATGCTACGGTTAGAACTTAGCTATAATATTGAGCATTCATCTTGACTTGTCAATTATTTTTTTTAACTTTTTTTATTTAATTTACAATTGAAAAACTACATACCTGGATCATTCCTTTTAACGCGCTCCACACGCTCAACATCTTCCGTCAATACGTGCCACGTTTTCTCATACACAACCTCTGGTCGGGACATGCTATCCTTCATTATCAGCATGACATAAAAAGAACGCAAGTAGATTCCTGATCCCCAAAGACTGGCTTCCAGCAAACCGTCTATGTATTCTTTGTCATCCTCCAATAGCCCGCGAGCTTGACAAGCGCCTTTATATGTAGGATACGTGACACCCTCAAACTTTTCAAAGTCAATCCAATCTTGTGCACCTCTAACTTTGTTGAGCAACACTCTTAAATAGAACCACTCTCCAAATGAAGGAGGTACATGACGTACACGTCCAAGGCACTTTCCTCTTTGTCTCTCCACCCATATTCTCTCTTCTTGTTTCCATACATAGTGTTCTGGAAATTCATGGTACAACAGTTTTCTGGCTTTTTCATCTGTCTTATTTTTTTTCATCCACGCTATAAATTTGGTTTCATTTATCGATGCTTTATCCAATGTGAAATCAATACTTTCAGTTGCATCAAATAGAACTGATTGCTGTCCTTACTCATGAAATGGTAATCTCTCAACAGGGGGAAACCTGTAGTGTATGTCGAAACCATAAATCCTCCATGATGCTTCATACGCTGAAAGATACCTACAGTCGTAGTAATCTTTAATCTCATCAACGTCTTCTTCCTCAAGAGCAGCTGTGACTCTGTCTGGTCCCTTATTGATGTACATGAAAAGATATTTTATAGATCCATAATGGTTGCACCATTCAACGTTAATATGTGATTGATAACGTTGTAGCAGACCGGGGTTGTAGGGCACGACATATCCGTTATGCACTTGTGTTCCACTCTTTCTTACTATACAACCATCGTTCCTTCTCTTANCGTAGTAATCTTTAATCTCATCAACGTCTTCTTCCTCAAGAGCAGCTGTGACTCTGTCTGGTCCCTTATTGATGTACATGAAAAGATATTTTATAGATCCATAATGGTTGCACCATTCAACGTTAATATGTGATTGATAACGTTGTAGCAGACCGGGGTTGTAGGGCACGACATATCCGTTATGCACTTGTGTTCCACTCTTTCTTACTATACAACCATCGTTCCTTCTCTTATAAATTGCATACCCACTATCATCAATAAATGTCTTTTCGTTGAATTGTTTCGGGAACTTTTTGGTGCATATATTTTTTACCATACATGGGGAAATTGGTCGCAGAGCGCCACACGAACCATGCATCATGTGGTCAATTACAATTTGATAAAGTTCTGGATCACATTCCTTGTAAGGAATCTCAGCTGATATAAACCGGTCTATGTCTGCCGTGGTGGTGATTTTGTCTTCTTTATCGATAAATAATAATATATACGTGTGTGGAAGACCTCTTTTTTGGAATTCAACTGTGTAAACCGCTGCATAAATAAGATTATGTCAATTATGATATAAAAGATTATTGAATAATATTTTTCTTATAATTACTTTACCAATTGTAATACCTGCTTCTAACTTTCCAAAGTAATTCCGTTCCTTAAAATGGTACATGATGTTGTCAAGTTTTTGTTTAAAAACTCGTGTTATTGCATTTGGTCTGTCTTCCGATTTCAATCCTCTCTCGTTAACAAAACGTGCAATCTCCGACCAATTTGGGTTACATGTAAATGTAATAAATAAGTCTGGATAACCATATACCTTGCAAATCGTCATAGCATCCAGGTAATTTTGCATCATATTCCTTGGGCTTCCAGTGAAAGATGATGGCAATACCACTCGTTTGCCTCGCAATTTTATTCCAGTGTCCCCTTCTTCAGCCAGTTTAGCTAATTTTGCGTAATTTTCGCTTCTCAACTCATTATTCTGATTTTTTATAAATGACATTCTTTCGGATTCAACCATAGTGTATGCGTCGACTATGAATTGCTGAGTCAATCTTCTTGCATTGAGACACATTGAAAAAACACCTGGCCTTTCTTGCAATTGATATGCGAAATACTCCTTCATTGTGAGTCTTGTTTTTTTTATTTGTTGCAGTGTAGTCAGTAATACCTTTGTGATATATGTCTGTTCTATATCCATCTTCAGCGTATGGGAACAACAATTGATATTGTAGTGCCAGGTATCTCTTTTTTTTGTTGATGTATCAAAATCTCTAACAATTAAAGCTGCAACCTCATCAGCTATCGGTAGGTTATATTCTCGTCCATCCCGTTCTCTTGTACCAATGAGTCGAATTTTGAATTTGTTTTGTTTGTTTGAGGCGACAAACTGTTCACCGGCCATACAAAACTGAGCAACTAATGGATTAATTGAATCAAGCATGTCTCGTAGGTCAACTGTTAGTTGGTGATCCAATGCGCTGGTTCCTGATGTCGTTGTTGGGTCACCACTGTAGATTCAAAATATAAGTATTTAAACTGCATATCATAAGATTAGTTATCTAATACAACGTAATAATCGGATGTTTTGTTGTACCTGACCCCGTTTATCCTATTTTGGATTTCGGTGGCTTTGTCGTAAATATATAACTGGGCGAATGCCGGTTCCTTGCCTTGTTCTGGTAATAGAGTACCCATTAAGTGGTAATTTTCGCCTTGTATTCTGTAACAATATGGCCCATACCCCTGATTAACTGACGTGTCTTGTTTTGCACCTATTGAGGTAAAAGAAAACATTGAATAATATCATCGGATATTATCAATGAATGACTCGCTTTTTGGGTTTTTTCCGGTAATAAGGTCTAGTAAAAATTGTGGTGGATTCTGCACTTCATTTGTTAGAATAACCTTTCATCTGCCACAACAGAGCGAGAATGTACCAGAATTTGAATGCGTGCTTCCCACAACACTCTCCGCATGCCAGAATAGTGCGTCACAGGCTTGACATTTGTAAATTGGATCTCCATGATCCTTATAATCTGAATAACAATGAAATTGGAAATCATATATATTTTATAAATAAAAGTAATACATGTTGTTAGAACAATTGTTTTAGTATATGTACCATTAGATATTCCAATAAATGAACTTGTCCGCGTATCATTTACATTTGTCGCACCGTTGCGACCTAAAAAACCTTGGTCGTAAATCTTTTGCCTTGTCATTCTTATTTTTCCTTTAAGCCTGTCTGATTTGCGTTTAGAAGAGTGTATATCGGATTGTATGTCGCCATTATAGGTTGGTTGTTTCCCTATTTTTGCAACAATGAATGTCATGATAAGTAACGTATATCAATATTAATTATAGTATGTGTGCGAATGTTAATGTAATATTCTTACGTGGTTCATTCACGTCCTTTATAGGGCGTCCTCTTGGTCGTCGAGCAATTGATGGGTCTTATATTCGAGGTAACACTGTTTGTTCAGTAGGTGTGTTTATTGTATTGGTCGTCTTTGGTTGACTCGGTTTGCATTTTTGCAATTGTTCAACAATTTTAGAAGCTGCACTTATTTGTGTCAAACCAAGTAGAGATTTGTAAAAAGCAATACGTTCAATTTATAATGTTAAACGATACTCTGTTGTATTTATCACACATAATTGGTATTTAATAATACGTTAACTAAATGCTGTGAATAAAAATAGGTGAATCATTTGTACAACTTACCTTTTGTTTTGTTCGGTGGTCTGCCTATACATCGAATACTTAAATCAATTGTGTTGTTACCATATGTTGTTCTATTATCATGTTTTCCTGCATTTAAGACTCGGTTAACCAAATCTCATTTGTAGACTGTATATAGTATTCAACGTACCATTGTTTTTGCTTGGTGGCTTGCCTATACGTCGGATACGTAAATCATTAATGTCGTACTCCATTGTTGAACTCGGATTCTCCTTATTGCTCTCTCTTGTTAGCAATTTTCTTAATAAAAAGATTGTATAATTTTAGATAAACATATTATTTTGTATTTCATAGCAAACCAATTGGTATCGTTTTCATACATTTTAAACATATCATCCCTAATACCTTGGTGTATTTATTTCTTAACATATTATATCTAAATTATAGTTACAAAAAAATTTAATTTTTTTAACACGATTATATTTTTTTAATATTATAAAATAGCAATAGTTTTAAAATGATTTTTTTAACACGATTATATTTTTTTTAATATTATTAAATAGCAATAGTTTTAAAACGATATATATTGTTTTTAGATATGACAAAATATGTGTATCCTTTAATTTCATACACAAATCATATCTCAATTTCATACACAAATCATATCTAAATAACAAAAAGATACTATCTTTTTGTTTTAACCATAATACAAAATTTAAATAAATGGTAACAATTTTCTTAATAAAAAGATTGTATAATTTTAGATAAACATATTATTTTGATAGTATAGATGGTGTAGATTTGTTCCTACATTTTGTATTTCATAGCAAACAAATTGCGATCGTTCCCATGTATTTTAAACTTATCATCCCTAATACCTTGGTGTATTTATTTGTTAACATATTATATCTAAATTATAGTTGCAAAAAATTTAGTTTTTTTTAACACGAATATATTTTTTTTAATATTATATAATAGCAATAATTTTAAAACGATACATATTGTTTTTAGATATGGCAAAATATGCGTATCCTTTAATTTCATACATATATCATACCTCAATTTCATACACAAATCATATCTAAACTAGATGGAAAAAATATTTTAGTTACTTTAAAACAATATATGATTTGATTTAGATATGTATTGGTTATTTAAATTTTTTTTATAGACACGGTTTATCAAGTTATATATATTTATATGCTGACAATCCTATACCATTAGTTTCTTAACAGATTTGCACAAGCATGAATTTTATTGCCCTACAATAGTTATTGAAAAACACAATACATGATGTTTTGAGTGTTGAATCAATCTAAATTATATATCTAAACCTATACATATACATATACCTATACATATATTGGATTGATCTTTAAATATTTTGTTATTGTAAAACAATTTATTTTGAAATATCATTGATTTTTCAATTTCTGTAATTTAGTAGTGACTAAAGAATGTAAACACACAAAAAATAAACACAAAATAAATTATTCAATTAATCACTCATCAACAAAGATAAATGATTTTATATAATAAAGTAACTAAAAAACTTGTGAAACATAAAGCTTTCATAATTTTCTTGTTGTTTATCAAAAGTCTTCATCACTATCAGTATTATTGTCTGTCTCATAATCATCGGTGTGACAACTCGGAAATTTGGGCTCCTATATAATTATCCTATTATAATCTTGACTTATACTCCGGGAACGTTTATCGAGGTCTAGGATGTCATGCGCGAGATTTGGCTATAAAACGATTAAAACGTGAATAATAAGTTAATCGGGCAACGAGAAATAAAGTTATACGTATTTATAATCAAATTCGATGGAAAAGTATTTTTAAGATTATTGGAATAACTTTCGGGAGTTTGGGAAGTATTTATAACTCGGTTTATTAACTCCGTTCACATATCGTTAAAAATATAAAAGAGTTGGCAATAATGGTCCTCGAGGGCGCGCTAGGGTTTATCCTTAGTCCCACCCTCACCCTATATAAACTATATAATAGCAAGAGCTAGGGTTAGCTCTTCTCCCTCTCTCTTCCCAGCCGACACCCACCTCCCTTTTCTTTCTATTTCTCCGGCAACAAAAACCGGCCAACGCTCCACCACCGCCGCGAGTATAGCCACACTGCCACCACCATTACTCACCACACTTCACCCTCTTCCTTTTGAGGTATTTCACGCGCGGTAAAACGCACCCAAACACCTCCGTTGAACTGCTTTTCAGTCGCGAACCACCAACCCACCACCATCTCGCCTCGTCTTCTTTATATTTGAAGACTAAGGTAGAATTACCTCGTCTTTTGGTGGTCATTCGTGCCCCGTTTTGACCCAACAACCCACGGGTTTCAAGGGTTCTCAATAATAACGAAAAGATAATAAATAAAATGAGCTAAAAGTAGTGTTTGGTATCATTTGGTGTTTCATGTTCATGTTTGTTTGGGTCTACGAGAGTGTAGCAGTGAGCCTTAGACTCACAGCCGTGTGTTGTTTGGTTTTTGTTGTTGTTATAGGATTAGATCTGGAAGTGGTTTTGGATGTAGGTTGTAGCCGAGGGTTTTGGAGTTGGATTTGAGAGCGTTGGAGATGGTTGTTTGAGCTTGTGGTTGCGGATTCTTGTTGTCGTTAGTTGTTGTTGTTGCTATTGTTGTTCTTGTCAAAGTTGGGTCGTGTTGATGTTGTTTTCGGGTCTTGTTGCCTGTCCTCGTCGTTGTGTTGTTTTCATTATTGTCGTTGCTATGGTATTTTGGCAGAAGATAGAAGCCGAGACCCTTAAGGTCTCGACAAGGTTGTGATTGTTTTGTTCTTGTTATTGATCTAGTCGTTGTTGGTGTGGTTTGGCCGAGGGTTAGAGCCAAGACCTTTAGGGTCTCGGCAAGTGTTTGGTTTGTGGGTTATTTTTGTTGTTGAGAAGGTTGTGGTGATGGAAATATAATGACAGGGAGTAGGAATAGTTAACGCGCCATAGAAGGCCGTTAGTTGTTGAAGTTGTGATTGCGGATTATATGGATATTTTTGGGCATATAGACATTAGGTGGATATATGTTTATGATTGTGTGATTTGAGCCGTATCGGGCGTCACCAAGACTTTCTAGTCTCGTGTGGCACTCGACGAGCCGAAATGGACATATTATTATTAGACTTTGACTATTTGACCCGTGATAAAAGGTGCACTCGAAGCGAGTGATAGCCCGAACTAAGTAATAACTAAGTGATGTTAATAATTAGAATTTGGTATATATGTATATACGATTAACTTTTAAATATTGATAACGGATAATAAACGTTATTCAATATTTATAAGTTAACACTAATAAATATTAGAAAACGATAAGAATGTTATATATCGCTTAAAAGTTATTAGAAAATATTAATTAACGTTAAAGACGTTTGTCAATATTTCTAAGTTAATATGAAATCGTTAAATAACGATAATAACGTTAATTAATGTTTATTGGAAATTTCGAAGGAAATAACGAGTAAACATTAATACGGATGGGTTATGAATCGCTTCGAGGACCCGTTTATCGAGACTTACCCTTTAGGAGATTTTAAAGTATATAATTGATTAGTATCGAGTTACAGATTGGTTAATATTAATATAACTATCCGATACGGTAAACAGACTAATTGGGTTACTAAATCCAATTAGGGTTTAACAAACATGTCGGGGGAGAATATTAATAGGTGACCCATCCTACGACTTACCATCTCTTTTATATATGTGAGTTAACTTTAGATTAACAAGTATATTGAAGGAATTGTTGAATCTATCGTATTAGAAAATACGATAAGTATCCAATAATTCGTACAATTTCCCTTGTTAAACTTTTAGTTACTCGAGGTTGACTTTGACCATAAGGTTGACTTAGTAACCGTTTAAGTGTGATTGTTTTAGATGGATTATGTAGTTTGACCCGGTCGTCTCATATTAAGTTTTGTCTAGTTTCTTGTCAATGTCGTTGGTTATTCTTCTCTTGGCGTGCGTACTCTTGAGTCTTTTCTCGTTCTTGTCAATTTTGCTTGTTTATTCTTTGGCGTGAGTTCACTTGAGTCTATGTCGTGTCCTCACTTCACACACAATGATACCAAACACAAACTATAATAAATGGATAATGAGAGATTTGGAGACTTAAGAATGGGTATTACTTGGGAGTAGTTAGCTTCGGAGGATTTGGTTTATCGCTGAGGATCGGGTATTAAGATCTTATATATATAGAAGACTGCGCCGTTTCCTTACCGATGTACCGCCTTCTTGATGCTGTTGTGATCTGCTAGATGCCAGTTGTGTCCATTGTGTGTTATTGCTTTGCTATGGCCCAGGTGAGTTCATAGCCCCTATTTTATCTCTTTCTATTCTTTTTGGGGAGAATACATGCTTGTCGTCATCTCTTTATCCTTTTGGTCTATCTCTTTGGTACTTGTTATGATAATTGGATTCTTATTATGAATTGTTGGTTCTATTTTGGTCTTGTTATCTATATGGTTATGTTGTCGATATGATATGATATGGTTTGTGGATTGAGTATGTGACTGCTGTGTGGTGCTATCTACATCCTGCAGGTGTATGATAGAATGACTACTAGTGTAGTATTAGCTATAGTGTGCACCTATAGGACCTTTATATTTTTATGATTATGTTCATGAGTGTCTAGTGTTTGCCTTGGTGTGTTTACCCTCGCGTTGCGTATTGTTTTGTGTCTAAACTCTATGGACTCACCAGCGTAAGCTGACCCATTTTAACATATATTCTCAGGTTTATTGCGATAGTTTATTTCTGAAGGCTCTTGGCAAGGGGCACGGTCATAGAAGACTCTGATAACTAATTGGGACTGCTTTAACTAAATTATGGGACTATTTCCGCACTAACTTCAATTAATGTAAACTCAACATCTTTATTAATCAATAAAAACCATTCTTTCTACCTTATGTTGTGATACCAATATAGTAGCACCTCATTGTATGTATGCTTCCGCTGGACCCGATTTTGGGGGTGTTACAGATTGGTATTAGAGCTAGGTTATAGAGAATTGGGAAATTCTAAAACCCAAACTATAACCACCTTTTTGAAAACTTGATTCTATGACCGCCACGTGCCTTCCTGCCACGCCGCCGCTTATCTAGTAATTCTGTTTATGTTTTATTTGGTTAGTGTCTAATGATCTATTTTCCGATATATGTGTCTATCTTGTGGATGATTTATGTTGGGAATAAAGCTAACAGTTACCACTGATAAGCTTGTGGAAGACACTGCTGAAGAATGCACTAGCAGTGGAAACACATTACCACTGCTAGTACATATTATTACCACTGTTGTTAGGATAACTGTTATGTATTCGTATATAGATAAATATAGAAAAGATTGCATATTCTATTCTGATAGTTTTATATTTATCTTGTAAAGGACTCCTTGTGCTATAAAAGGAGGTCCTAGGTCATTGTTCTAGGTACGTATCAACCTTAGAAAGCTTCAAGGTGTAACCCTAGTGATAAGCAAGATCACTCGTATTATTATCAATAATATTGAAGCTTTGTGTTAAACTTACAACTGTTCTCACTTACATTACATCATACAATTCATATTCTAAGTATTGTTAAGTATATTCCGCGTGCTTAATAATATAACTCAAAGTATCACTCTAACACAAGGCGTGTGTTTAGATCCTACAAGTGGTATCAGAGCCTTGGTGATATAGCATTGTTTGAAACCAATAAGTTTCTTCAATCTGCATCATCTCAGATCCATAAGTTTCTTCAATCTGCATCATCTCTTAGGATTTGGGGAATTCTTCCAAACACTTCACTTTCTTCTTAATGCTTGAATAGCTCTTGAACATTGTTCTTGAATCCTTTTTATCAATGCTCTTACCTTCTCAGTATCTTCATGAACTCTTATTTGTGTTGACAACATTGAAGTAAGAGTTCCAGCTCTAAGTGGATATTCTTTCTCAGCAAACATAAAAGCATCCACTCCAGCTTTTGTAGAAACATGATGAACTTCACATGAGTCATAATAAATCCATGTAGTTTCCACACCTATAGCTTCAAACTTCCAAAAGTTATCATTAATGTTTGGTTCATAGAGCCTTCTTAAATCAACCCACAACTGCATTTCCTTCACATCTTTAAGACTGCCAGCATCAAATCTTTCTTGAACCAATCTCCACAGTGCATCAAGATCATCTCTGTCACATGCTTTGATAAGTTCTTCAAACTGAATGAATGATGAAGTCTCACCACCTAGCCTTGTAATTTTCCATGTTGGAGCAAAGTTGCTAGCAGTGTAAACTTCCCAATCAATGATAGGATGTCTGACTTGCAATGGGTCTGGATAAAAATCTTATTCTTCTATCAAGATCATACCAGTCAGCTGTTCTTCTGTGAATTTCTCAGACTGAATCTTTTGTTCTTTAACAAATCTTGTTTTCTTTTGAGTCTGAGGTTCTGTATCTTTAGCCTTTCTCTTCAGGTGAGGAATTCTTCTTTCTTCTTCTTCAGAGTTCATAGGAATAAAGTTAAGATCTTGCCTTTTAACTCTGTAGTAGACACCTTCAACCTGATCATGGGTCATCCCTTTGAATTTATGCATTTTCCAGCCACCAACATGACAACAATAAGTCTTCATCCATGAAATCACTTGTGCCTTAGTTGGTTGCCTTGATTTCTTTTGACCCTTTCTGACTGAACTAATTGCTTCTTGAAGTGCTTGTCTGTTCATCATCTCAATAAAATCCTTCAACTGAGTTGTTCTTTGTTGCTCAGTTAAGGTCTTATCTGCAACAAGGTCAATTGCTTTCTTCTTGATTACTGGATCATGCTTAACCAAGAATTCTACTTCTTCACCTGTAGGTACATATGTGAATTCTGGAGTCTTCTCTCTCAGAATTGTAGGTGGAACAGTGGAAATTGGATTTACATCCATAGGAGCAATGGTTTCCATTCTGTCCAATCTTTTAGCCTCCATGAAGTCTGAAACTTCATCTTCTCTAATCTTTCTGGCAACTTCAGCATCATAATCAACTTGAGCTTGTACTCTTCTTTTAACCTTCCTTTTTGGTTGCTCTTCACTCTGCAATACTGCTTTACCCTTTTCTTTTCTTATCTTCTCAATTTCTTCCTCTGCAGTGGTAATGATCTGACCAGCAGTGGGAACCATTTGTTCTGCAGTGGTAATATGAACTTCAGTGGAAATTGGATCAGCAGTGGAAATATTTGTTGCAGCAGTGGAATCTTTTTGCCCTGGTTGATCTGTATCAAGTTGATGCTGTAAAGGAATTTCTTGCTCTTCAGTATCATCCATTTGCTCAAATGCCAAATCTTTAACTCCAAAATCAACATCAAAATCATGTTCTTCTCTGAAATCAATTCTCCTCCCCTTGGTCTCAGCATCTGTTTTCCTCCCCTGTTTGGGAGAATTCCCAAAATCTTCAAAGAAATCTTCACTGGGAGAGGATGAAGAAGAAATCATCAACTTTGCAGTCCTCTTCTTTTGCCGTAACCCCTGTACTTCATCCTTCAAGGCTTGAATCTCTTGTTTCAAAGCTGTAACATCCTTGGCATGTTTCTCCTTTACTTGTGCCAAGTCTTTCTCCAGAGATCCAACCTGCTTTGTTAATTTGGTTCATAATGCCATCAATTCCATTGGTTGCTCACTGCCCTCAACACTTCCAACTGTGTTACCTGTTGGGAGAGGTGAATCATAGGGCAATGGTTCAGAATCCACCCTAGCAGGGCTAGGTTGAAGCCTGGAACCACCACTGGTTGTTCCAACACCAAAAGGATCAAGAACATGCTGTGTTGGGATGAGAGGAGATGGCTGTTTTTGCCTCCTCTCATAGGTATGAGTAACTGGTGGAGTATAATCAATAGATGGAACAGTTATAGTAGGTGTGTTTTGAGATACAAGTGGGATTGTTGCATCTGCACCTTGTACCTGTGCAATTCTTGCAAGCATTTGAGGAAAAAGTGGTGTAAAAACCCAATTGCGAACCTTATCCATATTTTGAAAAACTTTGGGCTTAAGTTAACAGATTTTGTAAACTCTTTTATGGGGTTGCAGTTGAAATTCACTTAACACTGCTTGCACAAACCTTGGATACATCAAAATTTTTGTTGAACTCTTTACATTGCCTTGCATACTTGTAAAAATATATTTAGACCAATTAAAAATCCTATCTTTAGCTAGACAAACCAAAGGGTAAGCCATTGGTGAACTAAATTGTTCATAAGATGTTTTCTTAGGACTAAGACAATGTAATAGAGTATGAATCAAAAATCTCCAATGTACCATTGCGATCATCCAATTGGAGAATTCTCCTCAAGGATGACTCAGTAACATCAATAGTTACCCCATCCACTGTGGCTCTAAGAGCATCCGCAGATTCATGTGTATCTCCATCTTCAATGGTTATGGACTCAACAGAGTTCCAAAACTGCTTGATTTGAGAGATATAGATTGTGGGATTAAGAAGTAAAGCATACCTCACATGAGTAGTGTTTAGAAAGTCCACAATCTGATGAAAAAGAGGACCACTCTTGTCGTTTGACTTTTCCAAATTTGCCACTTGGTTGTGCTCAACTGCAAAAGTGATTGATGCCATAGTAACTTTTGATGAAAAATAAGTTGTGTTAGTATGAATTGAATAATGAACTCGCCAATTGAGAGAAAAATATATATAGTGCTAGGGTTTGAGATTTATGCGCAAGAAAGAATTATCTATTGAAAATATTTATCTTTAAGAGAATAAATATAATTAGGAATGTAGATAATCTTCCAAAAAATTTACCCTATTAATATGGAAAGCAGTTACTCTCAATGGCTAGTAAAAAGTTTGTTACTGACACAACAGTTGTAACGGCTAGTTCAACAGTGGTAAAAATAACACTGGCAGTGGCAGCTGTGAACTAGCAGTGAGAATTTTTCACAAAATTTTCAAAAGCAGTGGTAAAATAAATATATAAAAATCAAACTGCTTTCTTCATAGTTTTTAGCAAACTACCAGCTATTAACGGATTTGATATGTCTTTACCATGAGCCGTTTGCTATGGACTAGTCAACTCTTAATCATAAAGAATATGGTTAGTTGAAAACCATATAGTTTTTGGTAAACTATCAACCATAAACGGATTTGTGAAGTCTTTACCAGTAGCCGTTTGGTCTGGACTAGTTGATTCTTATGTGGATTAGACATGGTGCATCAATAACCATTTGTTGTGTATCTCAGTTATATACCTTTAATGATCAACTCCCCGCAAAGATTGATTATGTTCCCGTAAGAGTTAGTAGAATAAAACACAATAATCATAACCAAACTTATGCCTAACCGAAGTTACTTGTAACCAAGCCACTATTCACAAATATCTTCAAAAGTCAACCCGATAATATCTATATTTACTTTTCAACCTACCTAAATAGGTGAAAGTAAATATCTCAATTAATGAGACCTTTTAGTTAACTTTGCCTATATAAAGTGACTCGACTCTCTATAATCTTCACCAAAACACATTATATCTTCACAAAAACCCTAAAAGTCACCATGAGCAAACTTCCTAACATCATCTACATCTCATCTGATTNACCAAACTTATGCCTAACCGAAGTTACTTGTAACCAAGCCACTATTCACAAATATCTTCAAAAGTCAACCCGATAATATCTATATTTACTTTTCAACCTACCTAAATAGGTGAAAGTAAATATCTCAATTAATGAGACCTTTTAGTTAACTTTGCCTATATAAAGTGACTCGACTCTCTATAATCTTCACCAAAACACATTATATCTTCACAAAAACCCTAAAAGTCACCATGAGCAAACTTCCTAACATCATCTACATCTCATCTGATTCCTCTTCAGACACAGAGATTGAGATGTCTTCTGAATCTTCTTCAGAGGCATCAAGGTGGGCAAGTTACTTTCCACCCTGTGCTTCAGCCTCCACATCCAAGAAACCAACAAAGAAGACTGCTTCTAAGCCTATTCCCAAGCCAGCACCTGTTGATGAGCCTGCACCATCTCTTGAGTTTTACTCCAGCTCTTCTGATGATGATGATGAGACTTATTCCTTGGCAAAGGAGTTGCCAAGGGCTCTGACTAAAGCTTTGGGAGCAGCTCTTTCCAATATGAAGAAAATTTCCATTCCTGAGATGCCTGCTAGACTACCAAGGCCTCCTCCACAAGTTCTTGGGCTTGCTTGTCTTAGAATGCAGTCAACCTTTGAGAACAAAAGGAAGAGTGCATTGAATAACAAGCACAACTATCAAGGCAAGGGCAAGAAGCCAACGGAATAGCTTGTGTAGGGTGTAGGGATGTAGGTTATTTTAGGTTTTATGATTGTGTTTTGATGGTGTTTAAATGTACTCTCCTTTGAATCAATGAAACTTTTCTTTTGATAGAAATAATTGTAGTTTCTCTGTTTTTCTTTTTCCACTGTGAGAGTAATATTAACCACTGCTTGCCTTTTTGTTTCCACTGATTGACTTAATCTCTGCATAAAAGTTAGTGGACAAACATAATACAAGCAAAGACATATACACACTTATACAAACATATACAACAATTTTAGTACTAAGAACCTCCCCTCAACACCAAAGACCATTAGACACAAAAAGTTTTATGGATTTAGCATTCCAATACCTGTTACCAAGTACTGAAATCTACCCACATCAAGACCTTTTGTTAATAAATCAGCATAGTTATCATCAGTATGGATTTTGACAACTTGAATTAGCCTTTTCTCATAACAATCTCTTATAAAATGATGTCTAATTTCAATATGTTTAGTCTTTGTGTGTTGAACAGGATTCTTAATTATGCAAATGGTACTACTATTGTCAATATAAATGATGGTATTCATGAAATTGTACCCATAGTCAAAAAGTTGATTTTGAAGCCATAGAACTTGAGCACAGCAACTTGCAGCAGCCACATACTCTGCCTCATTTGATGAAGTAGCCACCATTGTTTGTTTCTTGCACTGCCAGGACACCAATCTACACCCAAGAAATTGGCATCCACCAGTTGTGGATTTTCTATCCAAACTAGCTCCAGCATAATCACTATCTGAGTAGGTAACCAATTCCATAGGAGATTCTCTAGGGTACCATAATCCCAAATGAGGATATGCTTTAAGATATTTGAAAATCTTCTTTACTGCAGTCAAGTGTGATTCTTTGGGAGTGACCTGAAACCTTACACAAGCACAAACTGCAAACATAAAGTCTGGCCTTGATGAAGTGAGATACATCAAAGAACCAATCATAGATCTGTACATATGTACATCAACTGCTTCTCTACTGTTTTCTTTTAGAAGCAGATGTGTACCCCTGTCTGCAGGTGAGCTTGAGGACTTTGCATCAGTGAACTTGAACTTTCTAAGTATCTCAGCCACATACTTGTCTTGATTAATGAAGATTCAATCTGGCCTTTGTTGTACATGAAGTCCCAAAAAGAATGTGAGTTCACCCATAGAACTCATCTTGAACTCATCCTTCATAAGCTTCTCAAAATCTTTGCACATCTCTGGCTTTGTTGAGCCAAAAATAATATCATCAACATACACTTGAACCAGCAAGATATCATTTTTGTCTTTCTTGATGAACAAAGTTTGATCAATTCTTCCTCTGTGAAACCCATTATCCAAAAGATAAGTTGTTAGGGTTTCATACCACTTCCTTGGTGCCTGATGCAATCAATACAATGATTTAACTACCCTGTATACTTTGTCTGGATTTTCAGGGTCTTCAAAGCCTGGAGGTTGTGTAACATATACCTCCTCATCAATTTGCCCATATAGAAAAGCACTTTTTACATCCATTTGATAGACTGTGAAGCCCATAAAGGATGCATAGGCTAGAAAAAGCCTAATTGCTTCTATTCTTGCAACTGGGGCAAACACCTCTTCATAGTCAATACCCTCCTCCTGAGTGTATCTTTGAGCTACAAGCCTAGCCTTGTTTCTTATGACATTCCCTCTTTCATCTCTCTTGTTTCTGAACACCCATTGGGTACCAATGACTTTCATGCCTTTAGGTAGATCACAAAGCACCCAAACCTTCTGAATTTTGTACTGAAGCAACTCTTCTTGCATTTCTTCCACCTAGCTTTCATCTTCAAGTGCCTTGAATACATTCTTTGGTTCCATTTGAGACAGAAAACACATGAACAGACATTCATTTTTACCTTCATGATTCTTAGATTCATAAATTTCACTGATAAAGCCATGAATGTCAGCCATCTTTGATTGTCTTCTAGTCTTCACAGGTGAGTTTACATCCCCTATCACATTTTCAAGAGGATGTGATTTATGAACTGTGGTATGGGGAGTTTGAGGAATGTCAATCTCAGTAGGCATATTTGATATTTCAACATCACTGGCTTGAGCTTCCTGTGTAACTGGACTTGAATTTTCCACTTCATGTGTAGCAGTGGAAACTTCTGGCCTAGTAGTGGAATCAGTATTTCCACTGCTTTCAACATTCTTTGCAACTTCTGGTCTAGCAGTGGAATCTTTTGGCCTAGTAGTGGAATCTAAATTTCCACTGCTTTCATTATTTCCAATGTTCACATTTGTTGCTTTAGAAGGTTGAGCATCTCCAGTCTTTGCAACATCATCATAATCTGCATAGTCCCAAATAGGCAAAATGAATTCATCTTGATCATCTTGTTGATCCAAGCTTGGTTCATCATCACCAACAAACTCTTCTGAACCTGTAAAATCATTAGAAGATGTACCTGTAGAGATAGGCACATAGTTCATGGTATGGGTTAGAGTATCAAGATCAAACAGCCTTTCTGGACCAGTTCCTTTGACATTCACTTTGTTTTCTAGGAGCTCAACATGCAGATTTTCTTCTACCTTTTGGGTCCTTAAGTTGAATACCCTAAAAGCTTTACTAACCATGGAATACCCAACAAAATACCCTTCATCAGCTTTTTCATCAAATTTTCCCAGATGATCTATGGTATTGAGAATAGTGACATGACATCCAAATGGTCTCATGAAGTCTAGGAGAGGTGGTCTACCTCTAAATAACTCATAAGGTGTCTTGTTCATTGTTTTTACTACTAAAACCCTGTTTTGCACATAACAAGCAGTGTTAACTGCTTCAGCCCAAAAAGTCATTGGCAATTTTGAATTTGCCAACATGGTTCTAGCAGCCTCTATTAGTGTCCTATTTCTCCTCTCAGCTACACCATTTTGTTGAGGAGTTCTAGCTACACTAAATTCTCTTTTAATACCTTTCTCTCTGCAAAAATCATCCATAACTCTATTCTTAAATTCTGTCCCATTGTCACACCTAATGATTTTAACTTTCATATCATTTTGGTTTTCTACTTCAGTTATAAAGTTCTTAAGGATGCCAGTTGTCTCATCCTTAGTTCTAAGAAAGAAAACCCATGTGAACCTACTAAAATCATCAGTTACAACAAGACAATATCTCATAAGATTTATGCTACTCACAGATGTAGGACCAAACAAATCCATATGTAACATTTGAAGTGAGTGAGCAATAGAGTTAACCAATTTTGACCTGCAAGAAGCTCTGTGTTGTTTGCCCTTAAGACAAGCAACACAGGTTTGATCATTTTCAAATCTTTTCTGAGGCAAACCTCTTACCAAACCATCTTTGACAATCTTATTTATGGTTTTGAAATTAATATGACCAAGTCTTCTATGCCATAGCATGGATTCATCCACTGTGGCCTTTGCAATAAAGCAAGCATGATCTTCTTTAGCAACAATGTTATTCATATCAAAGCTATATAAGTTGCCTTTTCTAGGAATTTTAAGAAGGATCTGACTCTCATCAGGCATCTTAAAATCCTTAGAAAGAACAAAACACATATCTTCAGTAAAAAGAACATTGTTTTTCTTGTCACACATCTGTGACACACTAAAGAGATTATACTTAAGCTCTTTTACATAGTACACAGGTTCAAAATCCAAGTTACCAGTTTTAATAACACCTTTACCAGTAACTTTACCATTTACTCCTCCTCCAAAGCTGACATCATGTCCATCAAAGTATTCAAAATTGGATAGATAGGACTTCTTGCCAGTCATGTGCCTTGAACATCCACTCTTTATATAGCCTAGGTCTGATCTTTTTGTCCTTGGATGTTCCTGCACATATAATAAAGGAGTTAGTTTCCTTTGGAGACCCAAGCCATGATTGACTTGGATTTGCCTTGTGTATCAATATAGTTAAATCTATCAAAGGTCATTGATACACCATTGGGATTGTTTGTTGTGATATTTCCTTTAGGTTTCCATTCCCAACGTGCTGAGGGCTTCACAACATTTCCCATATTACCCCTGTTCTTGTTTACAACTTTAACAGTGGGAACTTTTGTTTGAGCAGTGGAAACTGTTGGTTTAGACTTAGGTACCCACTATTGGTTATCTTGAACCCTTTTGTTATAAAAAGTCCTTTTTCCTATTTGTACAGATTTAACAAAAGTTGTTTTAGGTTTTGCACTTGAAACAGGTGATTTAGGATGAGCAGTGTTAACATTTTTAGCAGTGGCAAAAGATTTAAGTCCACTTTTCAACAAAACTGCTCTTGGAATCATGTTGCTGTGAGTATTAGGGTGTGATTTGTTTTGAAACTTGTTTGAATCCACCCTCTTTTTCCCATAAAATTCCCTTCTCCCAACATGATAGACACAATTAGCATGTAAATGGTCAAAGCTACCACAGATATAACATGCTTTATTGTTCATTACAAACTCACTACCTAGTTGTTTAGATTTTACATGATTCCAACTCCTGTGATTACCCCTAGGAGTTGATGAGTTATTTCTATACATCTCAGCATACCCTACAGTTTGTCTAGGCTTATTAACTTGTTTCCTAGGTTCCTCTGTAATGGTATTAACAACTTGTGGGATAGAAGCCTCTACTTTCTTTTTAACACTCTCATCTACTACATATGAGTCACTTGCACTTTCAAAAACATTAGTTTCATGCTTAACCTCTTCCTCACTTTTCACAAATTTGGGAGGACCATATTCAAGAATAGGTTCCTGAAAATCTTCTAGTCCTGTATGTGCTAAATTTATGCCAGGGGGTACTGGAACACCCCTTAGTGGTGGAGGAACTGTATGTATCCTAAACCAGACTTAGCTTTGTTAGCAATTTTTTCTTCCCAAATTTTATCAATTGACTTAGATTGATAATATAAGGTATCAACAGATAAGTTTACATTCTCATTTACCTTTCTAAGCCTTTCAAGCTCTTCTTTAAATGCCTCATTCACTGCTATCTTATGATCTAACTCTCTTTTAATAATAGCCATATCATCATTAAATTTTGTCTCATTATCTCTATAATATTCAAGTTGTTTTTCTAACACAGATATACCTCTTCTAAGATTTGAAACAAAATAGTTAGCAAGGAACAACTCTGTTATATGGTTTTCAAGTAATTCATTTAGCCTTTCACATTCTCTAAAGGCCCTACATGTTTTAGAACAACATTCAAAGTTTTGTACCTCAGAGTCAGAGAAGGCCATTAGAGCATGTTCTGTAGCAATGAAAGAAGCATCTGAAGGTTTTTCCTCTTCATCATCAGCCATGAAACTCCAATCATAGCTCACACCATCAATTGCCAGCATTGCCTTTGGTTCCTCCACAATTGGTTCCTTCTTTTGCTTGTACCATGTGGATCTGTTATCCTGCTTCCTTGGTCTCCTGCATTCCCTAGCAAAATGCCCCAACTTGTGACAGTTGAAACACTCTACTTTCTTCTTATCAAACCCTGCAGTTTCACTTCCATTGATGTGGATTGGCTTGCCAGTCTTCTTGTAGAATTTCCTAG
This sequence comes from Artemisia annua, assembly GCA_014162995.1. Taxonomy (NCBI): domain Eukaryota; kingdom Viridiplantae; phylum Streptophyta; class Magnoliopsida; order Asterales; family Asteraceae; genus Artemisia; species Artemisia annua. The sequence goes on from LBNU01023361.1 coordinate 33,275, forward strand.
CTCTCATGCTGAGAAGAGCTACTTGCCACTTTATGTCCATCTCCTCCAAGTCATCCTCATCAATTTGCTCTATGTCTTCATGAGTTAATATAGAGCCATTAACTTGAGTAGAGATAAAGGAATAAAAGGTGGGATCTCCGATACCAGCAACCTTCTTCTTTGAACCTGCAGATATGAGCATTACCAGTGGAAACTGTAGAACCTGCAGTGACAATTTCATCATCACTGTCATCTTCAGAATCATCACTGTCAACTGAGGTTGACACCAAAGCCAAGCTGCTAGAGCTTGAACCAAGCTTCCCTGCCTTCTTCAATCTTTGTTCAATGAGTTTGAAGTTATTGTAAAGATCATTGAGCTTCATAGTTTCAATTTCTGGTTTGTTCTCCCCGACAGTAACATTGGTATGAAACTCAGAAGGCAAGCTTCTTAGAAACTTCAAATTGAGGTTTTCCTGTTCTACCTCAATTCCAAACACAGTCAATTGAGTCACAATCTTCTGTATTTTGGTGAAAATGTTGTCAAGTGATTCATTGCTTGAAGCAGTGAAGTTTTCATAGCTCTGCTTCAATAATGTCTTTTGGGTCTTCTTAGTAGAATCATTGCCACCAAACACAGAACAGATCTCTTCAAACAATTCTTTGGTAGTCTTGAATTTACTGAAAGCAATGATCTGGTCTTTAGGAAGAGTCATTAGAAGTAAACTTCTGGCCTTCATATCATTCTTCTTTTATGTTCTTTCATCACTAGTAGAAGGTGCAGAAACTGTGGTTACTTCTTTGTCACCAACTTTTTCAGTCTTCTGAGTAGGTTTGAAAGAGTCACCAGTTAAGATGATCTCCCACAAGCATAATCTTGAATGAGAAATTATTGCTCAATCATTATCCTCCACATCTCAAACTCATTGAGTTTGAGCTTAGGAAGTCTTGGAGCAGAGTTGGACTGGTTGTTTTCCATCTCCATGGATCTGAGTGAATTGGTTAAGCTTTAATTCATCAATAAACTTATGATTTCTCTGTAACCACATGTTTAATAACCAAGGCTCTGATATTCCATCTCCATGGATCTGAGTGAATTGTTAAGTATATTGTTAAGAAACTTATTGATTCCATCTCCATGTTAAGATCATTTTAGCTCGAGGTTGGTTAGACCTCATCTAGGGATTAAACAATAAGAATGATACTAAGAACATGATACGTAGCGGAATAAACAAAACATCATTATTATTGCTAACAAGGTTTCTTCGTCATCATCTCTACTCTAACAATACAATAAGCCCCAATGCTATGTGCTCAAGTATGGCACGATTACACTCTAACAGGGATCCAAGATCCTTGAGGCTTATACAAACTCTAGGCGTCTAACACAAAGACCACGCCTAGGTTTACACACACACACACCTTTACTAGTTTACATCTTTTGTACGTACATATTATCATTTCCCTGTATATCTTTATATAATAGAGATACTAGGGTTACAAAGGATATTCTAGAATAATAAAAAGATATGCAATAATCTTTTTCTTTCTTTGAAAGTTTCTTCCTTTGTCTCCATAAGTCCCTCATGTTTCACATGTTTTGTCTTATCAACTTAATTGTAATTCCCAACAATCTTCCCCTAGTTGATAATGATAAAACTAATAAGCATGAACTTCCCCTGAAGTTAATATGACATGAAACATGTGACTTCCCCTTAAACATGCAATATCACCAAGGATCTTCAAGTTGCAGCTTCTAAGTACTTCTTCCCCTTTTTGTCATAATCCACTAGGAGACGCTAAGTAAAAGCAACTTAGATCTTTACAACCACGAACCACTATCATACCTCCAATCCAGTCTTCCAATGTCTCGAATTACCCACCATTAAAAACACCAAAAAGCTTGCTAAAAATGAACTCAAGACAATATGTTGGGAATTATAGATTTGATGATACAAAAAAGGAATGAAACAATAGGGACTTAATATGACAAGAAGGAATTCTACAAAAGATGGAGAAGGACTTGCTTGCAAAAAAAGATTTATGTTTTATTCCTTCGTAGTATTTTGTAAACCCTAATATCTCTCTATATAAAGAGATCAAGGGTGTAGGATTTTATTAACAAGTCTTCCATAATGTAGTCGACTAAAGGTGTGTGTGTGTGTCTAGGGCGTAGATTATAAACGCCTAGACTAGAGTTAGTTAGTCTCAAGATCAATTCATTGATCCTTGTTATAGTTTAGATAACACGTTGTTAATATAATTGAGGCTGATTGTTGGGAAAAACCTTGTTTATAATGTTGTTCTTATTCCGCTATGTTTTATCATATGAACATTATTATTCCTAGATAAAGGTCTAAACAACCTAGAGCTACAACGATCTATGGAGTTAAATAAACTCCACAATTGGTATCAGAGCCAGGGGCTCTGGATCTAGGATCACAAGGTGTTTTTCATGGTTGAATTTGTGAAGAAAAGAAGAAGGTACGATCTGAATTTTAAGGGCTTATTCTTATTGATCGTATTATTTTTTAAAGGGTATACATATATTATGGGTATCGATCTGGTTGATTCGTACTGGTCGAATCTATGAAGTTTATAAATTGATCGATGTGACAAAGATTGACTCATTAATCCCGTTTGTTGTGATTCAATAACCTCGTACTGTTGGTCGATGTATTACATTGGAATTAATTGAGGTTTGGCGTTTACTGCATGGGTATAATTGTTATCATTGATTTGTTTCGCATCAAGTGGCCGGGACGGTGATAACTTGTTAGGGATATGGTGGAAGATAAAGAATATGTTTTTAGCACTTCCATAATTAATTGTTTGTCAAAGCTTGGTGGCTTCATATATTTGACCACTCAATTCTTTCACCTCATTGATGTCGGTTATCTCTTTCTCATGCATTAATCATTGTAATATAAGGCCAACTGAAGTATAGGGTTATTTGTTCATGCGTTCACTGTTCGATCTATGTTGGCTGAGGTGTATTGCGAATTGTTGCACCTACGTTTTAAGGATTCGATTATTAGATTCTGGTTGCATATGTTGGAGTAAACCCTAATGAGAAAACTCTTGACAACGTTGATGTGACAAAGAAGCTGTGAATGGATATCTTCTGGGTAACGAGTAAGAATACAGATTCAACAAGTAAGACTTTATGTTTTTGAAGGTATATTTACTCTTCCTGAATTATACGTATCTTTATATGGTTACTGGAACAAGAAGTAATGGTATCTTTTGTGAGAAAGATACGTGGACTACTGGTGAACAAGTAAGGTTATGTTTTGTGGAGTAAGTCTACTTCTATGGATGTGTTTGTGGACTGAGGTTACTGGTCTATCTACATCTCTATTCATGTGCTTCGTACTGCTTGTTATTAGTTAGTACTGCTCGTTCACATAGTTGGTACTGGTCTTACATGTTTGTACTGATGCGTAAACACTTTGTACTACTGTCTTCAAGGCGATTTGTACTGCCTACTACTTGATGAAGGGTGTTACACTTTATGTTCCAGTATATATATGCAGGTGAGGGGAAGACATACTTGATTTTGGTTTCAAATTCGACTGATGGGTTATTGAAAAGCAACAGTGGAGTGCTATTATGGTGTTTTCTTTATTCTCATGCATGTATTGGACGGTGATCTTTTATGTTTCTCTACATCATGGGACGGTGCATGGAACGCATATAATACTTTTCATGCTATGGAGATTTACAATGTTTATTTATTCCATTTAATAATCTCCTCATAGGTCGATGTAGTGAACTGCTTCTCATTATATTCTGCTTGCGATTCTCTTTATAAATAGGTTATTGGTGGCATGAGAACCATAAAGTAAGGGGAAGCATATGTTATTTATTTGGAACAGGTGGTTCCGACACACACACAAGAAGGTTGTTGGTTATTTCACACACACAAGGAGTTTGGTTATTTGTTATTAAAGATTTAATGGCTCGTTCTTATTGAAGAATTGGTTACGAAGAAAAATTGTTTATCTCTTATTTGAGATTGAAGTAAGGTTCACAAAAGGCGTTTACTTATTTCATCATTGATATTTCTTGCTATCAATTGGTGACTTGCTTGGATATATGGTTTATGATTGGGACTTGGTTTATCTAGTTTTCATAGGTCAAGGGGTGGATGGACGAAGACCTAGTAAACTATCACTTAAAGGATATACATTGTAGTACTCAGTGTCACACGAAGAAAGTCGATGTGGATAAATTCAAGAGATTACATAGAGATTTGCTTCAGCTACACCAAATTCTCTATATCGTTCTTCAATCAACAATAGTGCAAGCTTAAGTAACGAGTTTGGGATATTTTACTTTGGTTTCAAGTTTGGTATATCAAGTTTTCTTCATCAGTAATCATTACAAGGAGTCTACTGAATTGAAGATTCAAGAGATGGTAAACATATTGGTTTCAGGGGAAGCTTATTGATTAAATGTTCAACCATCTACATGCACCACTCAAGGGGAATTTTTGTCTTTGTTCTCTATTTGTTGATAACAAAAAGGGGAAGAAATATTTGAGAGGCATAGCATTGATTAAGGGGAAGACAAAATTGTTTCATTCATGGTGAGATTTAGTTATCTCAATTTCTCTACTTCGTCTAGGGAAGTTCATACAAGAACGTAGTTGTTTTGTTACCATCAAATAGGGGAAGATTGTTGGGAATTATAGATTTGATGATACAAAACAAGAAAGAATGAAACAATAGGGACTTAATATGACAAGAAGGAATTCTACAAAAGATGGAGAAGGACTTGCTTGCAAAAGAAGATTTATGTTTTAGTCATTCGTAGTATTTTGTAAACCCTAATATCTCTCTATATAAAGAGATCAAGGGTGTAGGATTTTATTAACAAGTCTTCCATAATGTAGTCGACTAAAGGTGTGTGTGTGTCTAGGGCGTAGATTATAAACACCTAGACTAGAGTTAGTTAGTCTCAAGATCAATTCATTGATCCTTGTTATAGTTTAGATAACACGTTATTAATATAATTGAGGCTAATTGTTGGGAAAAACCTTGTTTATAATGTTGTTCTTATTCCGCTATGTTTTATCATATGAACATTATTATTCCTAGATAAATGTCTAAACAACCTAGAGCTACAACGATCTATGGAGTTAAATAAACTCCACACAATAGAATCCCAAACTATTAGTAATAATAGCAACTAGTAGTTGTAAAAACCTTCCCCTCGAATGATGCATGGAGTAACCATAAGAATTTGTCGAATAACTAACCATCGTAGTAACGAACACCATGAACGAGCAGCAGGAAGATTATAAATGACTACAATAGAATTCACGCCCGTTTTTTTACGTTTTCACCCGGTTTTTTTCGTTTTCTTCCGTTTTTTACGTTTTCGTCCGTTTTTTTTTACGTGCCTAAACGTAAAAAATGGACGAAAAGTTGAAAAACGGAAGAAAACGTTAAAAACCGGGTAAAAACGTAAAAGAAACGGGCGTGGATGTAAAAAACCGGGTGAAAACGTAAAAAAAATGGCCGTAAACGTAAAAAACGGGTATAAACGTAAAAAACGGACGAAAATGTAAAAAAGCAGCCGAAAACGTAAAAAAACGGCCGAAAACGTAAAAAAACGGGCGAAAACGTAAAAAACCGGGTGAAAACGTAAAAAAACGGGCGTAAACGTAAAAAAACGGACGAAAACGTAAAAAAACGGACGAAAATGTAAAAAAAATGGGCGAAAACGTAAAAAAAACATGCAAAAGGTAAAAAAACGGGTGAAAACGTAAAAAAACGGGCGTAAAAGTAAAAAAACGGGCGTAAACGTAAAAAAACAGAAGAAAACGTAAAAACCAGGGAAAAAGGTAAAAAAACGGGCATAAACGTAAAAAAAATGGACGAAAATGTAAAAAAAACACGCTAAAACGTAAAAAAAACGGAATAAAACGTAAAAAACCGGGTGAAAACGTAAAAAACCGGTAGAAAACGTAAAAAAGCGGGCGTAAACGTAAAAAATAAAAGGACGAGAACGTAAAAAATGGGCGAAAACGTAAAAAAAATGGAAGAAAACGTAAAAAAATGGGAGAAAACGTAAAAAAACATGCAAAAAAGTAAAAAACAGGGTGAAAACTTAAAAAATGGGCATAAACGTAAAAAAACGGAAGAAATCGTGTAAAATCGGACAAAAACGTAAGAAAACGGATGAAAACGTGTAAAATCAGAAGAAAACGGAATTTTAAGTTATTTACTAACGACCGTTAGTGCAAAGGACTAACGATGCGACGCTTAGTACATACAATAGCAAAAAATGTAAGTTTTGTGTTACAATGAAAAAAAAATAGTTGGCAACATACAATGGTAAAAAGTGTCAAGTTCAATGTATTTTTTTTTTTATCATTTTCCCATAATAATTCCATGGTTAGCCAGTAGAAAATCATGTATGGACTCGGCAAAGCTTCTTCTTGTGATTACTTTCACATCTAAACGAAAAATATATACGACATAAAATGTCGCAGTCCTCTCATAAATTCGAATTAGATAAAACCAAACATTGTAAGAAGTAGCATTAATAACGAGTACCATTTAACCCTTGAAGAACATGTAAACCATAAACCAAAAATCTGTCTTGTGTGTGTCTTCCCTTAGTGTGTGTGTTAGAACCAACCTAGTCCAAATCAATAATATATACTTCCCCTCACTGCTTGCAATTCATGTAAAACAAACAGCTTCCTTGTGTTCCACCTTGAACCAATCAATAATCTGGTCAATGCTCTTCACAAAATGCATGTGTATTTGAAACACCAAAGACTAGCATGGGCCTCCAATTTATCTCAACTGACCTACTAACCGACCCATGTGATTAACACTGGATCAATTATAATATTAGTACGAGGTCATCCAATGTTCCAAATAAGAATCAAATGTAGCAGTAGCATCTGTGTGTAACGAGCAAGAAAGAAAATAAAGGTAGCAGTGGAAACTTTGTATTACCAGCAGTGGAAAAATTATTTAGCAGTGGAAACGTTATGAGTTCAGCAGTGGAAACTTGTGAGATCAGTGGATACGGGATACAATAGCAGTGGTAACCTTGAAGTGTAGCAGTGGAAAAATTACCTTACTTTCTGCTTCACTTCCTTTATACATATCCATCATATCAGTTAGTCTAAGACCCAAATTGACATTCATCAAAAACATCATCAGTGGACTTACTTCAAACACCAGGAGACCTACTAGACCATGGATCGTTATGCATCAAATCAGTAATCCTCCTGTACCATCAGTTGTATCTCACAAACTTAATCATGGCTTTTCTAGTGTTTCATTATAAATGATCTAGAACAACATGAAACCCTAATCGCTCCATACAGCCATGCTTCCATTCAGAACCATATCACAATCCGAGTTCAAAACCTAATTAGCGATTTCATAAGAAACACTAATCAACGAGTGATGAGACGAAAAGTGTACCCGTTTTAAGAGGTCATTTAAGCCCTAATTCGAGTAAATATGATCAAATATTGCCCTAAATCGTTCCTTTTGTCATTTTAGGTACTTTTGAGAAGAATTCTGGAAAACATGCATATTTGGACGTTTTTGGAGCATAAAAGTGAAGAAAACGACAAAGTCTCAAAAGAAGCTGGATTTTCTACCTAACGGCGTCAGAGTCACAAGGTGACGCCGTCAGCCAACGTTGACAAAAGAGTGAAACTACTTTACACTTGACGGGCCAGAAAGATTTTGGAACATTTACACCTGACGCCGTCAGGTGTTACAAGGTGTAGGCCGTCAGGTTATGTAGGACCTTGGATACAACCTAAATCACGACCTTCTTCTTCAAATCTTAGAGAGAGAAAGAGAGATGTAGAGAGAGAGAGTGGGAGGATCAAGTGTGTGAAATTATACTATGTGTTTATTACCAAATGATCAACCAACCTTCAAATGAAGGTTTACACTTCTTAATAAAGGGCTAGGCATATTAGCTTTCATGCCTTTACAAGTTTAGCCCTTGTAGTTCTAACATTCTAATAAACATGAACAAACAACTTTGAAATACTTTCTTACGCAACCTATTACACGATTCAAAGATATAATGACCGACACTTCATAATATAAAAATACGATGCTAACAATCTCCCCCTAAGTGTTGGTCATTGAAGGTTGCGTGACGTCTTCGTCTTTATCTTTAAACTTCGACATTATTGCTCTTGACGTCTTTAGAAAACATTAGCTAAGTCATTGTTCAACGTTCATCGTTCTTTGTTCCTTCATGCTTTGTGATCTTTACACCATGACTTTTCTTTGTTCTTTGTTGTTGTGGTTGTTCATCTGCCTTATGTCACTACTTCGTTTATGTAGGTTAATCGCCTTTCCAACATGCTCATACATCTTTAGTCTTTGCCATACGTACATTTGTTATCGCTGTTCTTTCACATTGATCTTTATCACTTTACTTTGTAGATTCTTCTTTTTGGCGTAGAATCTTTCTTTGACTGTTGCTTTCCTTTGATCTTAGTGAGAACTTTCCTTTGACTTTGAGATGTATGTATGAGCATGTGGAAACCAGTGTGTGGTGGTTGTACCTGCATAAAACAGTTAGCAATAAAACATCCGGTACTTACAGGTTCGAAATTAGAGATCGTCAACAGCATATTGTGAAGACTTTCTCCAACCCTTACCATGGCCGTTCCTAATCGGATACCCTCGAAAGAGCTTACACAGACATACCGAAGTA
>LBNU01023362.1:17046-35265 GCA_014162995.1 Artemisia annua
GGGGGTATTTTAGTCATTTGATGTTGGTCAGGGACCAAAAATGCAACGAAAACATATTAATGGGGACGTCTGGTGCACTTTCAAAAAGTTGGGGACCAAATCTGCAATTTGGCCAAACCACAGGGACCAAAAATGCAATTAACTCTTTTTAAAATAAAATAAAAATAAAAATTAAAAAAATATATATATTAGCATTTATCGAAAGAATAAGTTTCGTCATTGAAATAATAATTGCAACAATAAAAGTGAAGCATAATACCAAACAACCGGAGCCATTTTTATAAAAGAACAACATATTAATTTAAAAATATTATATAATTTATACAAATTAAATTTTACATTTGGTAAAGGGAGTCAATCACTTCATCACTCAAATACCACACTTATAAACGCATATATACCTTACAAACACACAACCAATATACAAGTCGGTCACCACCAAGACCAACTTTTCCCAAAAGTTGCTTGATGACGAGTCATGAGAGAGCATAGTTATGGGCAACAAAGGACGTGTCTCGGACCTTTCATTACACCTAATTTTAAACCAAATTTTCTACATTTTAGAGGAAAATGTAAAAAAATTGTAAATTCATCAAGAACGCGATATACCTACGAGACTAAAGTGACAAAAAGGGACCGTCTTCTTTGTCACAAACCTGCAACAACACTATTAACACACAAAAAACTTAAACACAAATACAAACACAAACACAAGTACTTGTATCATAGAAAGTTTGTAAAAGAAACACACGCCGCAACGTCATGGTGATCACATGTTTGCCTATAACATAGATAGGGTATCATGGGTTCACGCAATAGATGCACAAAATGTCTATGGTGCGCTCGTACCGTGTGTTTTAACATGCTTGACATAAGTAGATATATTTTATAAATAAGTGTTCTCAATTTACTCGTTCAGCAATTATTTTCTAAAAGGTTTTAATAGGCGGGAAAACCCTCGTTCGTGCACCCTTTTTAAGTGCAGACAGATTTTTTTCCAAAGATTTAATCTCCGACAATGAGCAAATGTTCCAATGACCTTTTAGCCAGGAGTTGGGATTGAACCTATGACCTATTTCTTTAAACGTCCTCTTTAACCGGTCAACTGAATGTTTGCAGGATGATACCGTTAGAGATGTTTTCGTGATCATTTGAGCCATTATTAAGATCCCATTTATCACATTTAATAATATTATAACTAAAGATCTTAGGTTTAAAGGTTTAAGATGACATGATTTTAAGTGAATTCAACTTCTCTTGTAAGTTTTATAAAGTTACATTTATGAGTAAAAATCTTTAACTTACTTGATTTGTAGATAAGGGTTAAAGCCATAAATTATTGACGTATTTTATAAAATTTCCACGTATGAGTAATATATTTTAAAAAATCCATTATTCAAACTTTTTGGTACCGGTAAGTATCAGAAATATTCCCACATATTTTTTTAGTCCACGTAAAATTTCATTTTTTTCCACCTCGGTTTATCATACCCAGTTTAGACCCGTTTGGTCATGTAACACCCCCATTTTCACGTTTTGCAGCGGATTTAGAGTTGGGGTATTACTTCATGAAATCACAGTTACAGTAATAGAAAACGACTCAAAAAGAGACGTTTTTATAAATACGTTATCATTCAATAAAATATCAGAGTTTTATTAAGGTGAGGTCCCGTGAATCTAAGTGTGAAATAGTGTAGGAATGATAACAAGATTGAAAGTCCTCCGAGTTCAGTGCCTCCTCCTGCCATGTCTCCATAATGGTATACCTAGGATACATGCTTAAAAAGTCAACACTAGGTGTTGAGTGAGAATCATAGGTTTAAGTGTTAGTGAATACAAGTTCCCTGGGCTACGTTGTTACACCCATCTAGGAAAATATTTTGTGTGAATGATAATTGTGATGTATGCACAATTATCAGGAGTGGGGTATGTTGCACTAAGCTCATGAACCACACGTTAACAATCCGGGTCATGTGGGCTGCAGACCCAACATGAGGGGATGAGAAGGATAACTTGTCAAAGTTAAACCTTCAGTGGGTTCAAGTATAGTACTTATTGGTACCACCCAGTGAGGTGTTAATACCAACGGGAGTTGTCAAACTCCAATAGATCTATCAACTATACCCGCGTTCACGTGGGTAAAATATCCCAAACGATTAGATTCATGAATTTTAGTTATGTAGTGGTGGCAGTTAGTTTACTCGTGCAACAACCAAAGAAAAAGACTTGTATTCGGTTTTAAGTAAAGCAAGTAGCACGTATCCCCCTCACAGGGTTTGTAAAGCATTTAGAGTGGAAAGTTTTAAAAGATGTGAGGCTACAAAACTCACTTGGGCTTAGGGAATTCTAACTAGTGCAAAGAGTGACTCGAAAACTAGACTGCCTTACTCACGTATCCTGATGTTGTTGTTGTTGTGGATGTATGTCAAGCTTTAGTTGTTTAATTTATGTTTCTTAAGTAATTTATTCTTAAGGTTCTTTAGAGTTTTAGATATAACATAACACCGTTCAGGCCATCATAATTCAGAAGTATAAGACTCCTCACATGAAGCTCCCTACTATTGTATTATGTTATTAACATAATACCGTTCGGGCCATCATAATTCAGAAGTTAATACTCCTCACATGAAGCTCCTTACTATTGAGTCATGTTGTTATTAGGGTTTAGTTATAACATAACACCGTTTGGGCCATCATAATTCAGAAGTATATGCAATAATCGTTTGAGGAGTCAGGGCACTTTAAATCGTAAACCCAACAAACTCGTCAGAACGAAATATCCACATAGTACTCCTCGTATGAAGCTCCCTAGTATTGTGTTATGCTTCTAAATTTAAAATAGGTTTGCTATATATATGAAATAGTTTATTTTATACCCTTTAAGTTTAGTATATTTGCCAAATCTACCCTAGACTTATAATACTTAGGTTTATAACTATCTAGACTTAACACTATTAGTCCCTATACTTATATATTTTAGAGAAATGACAGAAATGACCCTTGGACTTATAAGTTTTCTATATTTACCCTTTATACCCTTATCTTTATAACTTTTGCAAAACTAGTCCTTTTAAGTTTATAACTTTTTAACATTTTATCCTAGGGTTTTATAATTTTGTAAAAAGGGTCCTTATACTTATAACTTCTAAGAAATGTCAAAAATAGTCCCTAGACTCTATATTTTCAGAAAATTACCACATATACCCCTATGCATGGAAAACTTTGCAAAACTAGTCATAATTTCATGCAAACTATATTTTTATGAAACAAAAAGGGTTCCTAGCTTATGTTTAACTAATTTTAGCTTATCTAAGTTTCCTAAGTCAGATTTTAGCCTATGTAAAGGGCTTATAGCACGTAAAAGGCAATTCGACTCTAATTAGGGTTTTAAAAAGTAAACTAGTAAATGAAATGGTTCAAGGCTCATGCAAGGGTTCCTAGGGGATCTAAGGCATCCTAATAATATCCTAATACTAAACTAAATCAAAAGAAACTAAAATGTAAAGCTTACTTGGCTAGGAAAGGGTTAACGAGGGTTTAGGGTTTCTTAGGGCAAAAACTAAGTTCGACAAGGTCTTAGGTTTATCCTACTCAACTTCCAAGCTTACTATAGCTCGTACACCACTACTAGGAACAGAGTATGTGTGGTAAGAAAGAAGGGAAGGTGTGGTTTTGGAATGAGGAGGTACGTGGTATTTATAGGGTCGCGAAGGGGATAGGTAGCAAACGGGGTGCTGTGGTGTCAAGGAGGGGAAAGGGTGAGCAAGAAATGCTAGTGGGTGATGTGGTGAGGCTACATGGTGATGAGGACGAGCTATAGCGGTAGCTAGGGGGCGGAGTAGGACGGTAGTGGTGGTGGTTTAGCCGTGGAGGCGGTTTGGTGTAAGTAGCTTACAAGGAGGTGATGCACCTCCTTGCTTGGGTGCTTGGAGGTGCTTGTTAGCTGCTTGGGAGGTTTAGTGATGGTTTAGGGTGATTAGTGGTGGATTAGTGGTGGTTTAGGGTGATTAGTGGTGGTTTAGTGATGGTTTAGTTAAGTAGGTGATACACCTACTTGTGTGGGTGCTTGTAAGGTGTTAGGGTGCTAGGTAGGTTAGGATAAGGTGCTAGGGTGCTTGATTGTAAGGTTTGAGGTGCTATGGTAACCTAGTTCTAAGGTTTAGGTCTATTTCTATCATAGTTTTGCCTAGAGTGAGTTTAGGGTTTTGCCAAGGGTTTATTGCCTAAGTTAGGTTCCTAAGAGTGTTTAGTAACTAATCCTAAGTCCTAAGGGGTTTATACTAAGTGGTGGTAGTCTATGGTAAAGATTTGGGAAGGTTTGACCTAATTTTCGGGAAGTTATAACCTAGTTATGGTTTTGTGCCTAAGGGTCTTGTACCTAAGTTCTAATGGGTTGTACTAAGTTCTAAGGGTCCTAAAGTATCCTAATATTCCTAAGGTAACTCATACTTAATCCTTGGACACTTTCAAACTAGTTTAACTAAGCATATAGGGTTTAGTAAGCACATAGACCTAATTAGGGTTTGTTATGGTTTTGTGATAAGTTTAGTGTGTTAGATTGATAAATTACTTATTATGGTGTTGTGATGGTCTTATGCTTGACATACCAAGGGTTTATAGGATGTGAGTGTTGAGTTATTTGGCTTGTGAGGATACGTGGGCAAGTCTAGAGAGTCATGCAAGTAATGAATGCACATAAAAAGCAAAAATTTACATGTGAAATACCTACTATAGGTATTTGTAATGAGAATGATAGTGATGAGAATTTGTGGGTTGTTACAGGTCAGGTTTTCCCATATATTTTAACAAGTCAATTAATCAATACATTAACCATGAATTAAATCTAAAACCTTAACAAAACATGTAACTCAAAAAGAAGAGAATCAAAAGATCACATTTATCACATTTAATAATATATAACTAAAGATCTTAGGTTTAAAGGTTTAACATGATTGCATGAATTTTAAGTGAATTCAACTTGTGTTGTAAGTTTTAAAAAGTTACATTTACGAGTAAAAATCTTTAACTTGCTTGATTCGTTGATAACTATCTTTTATACGAGGTTTATGATGCATCGAAAGAAGATAATTATTGACTCATCCTCGTTGCTTAAAAACTAATTTTGTCTTCACGAAGTTCTTAATTTCATAAAACTAATCTTTAAATAAAGTTGCATGTTTAGTCGTTCATATGTAACTTTTATAGAAAATTAAATTGATACGGAAGATTTGTAAAACATACTAGTATGTGTTAAAAGAAAAGTGAAAGATAGATGAAAAAACATAAAAAATAAAAATATCAAATTTTCACCATTCATTTTTATCAAACAAAAATTTTTTTTAAGTAAATTAATTGGTCATCTCTTTGGTTGTATCAAAATCAATACTTTTGTCCCTCGACTTTATTTTTTGTATGAACCGTCCTTATCTTGAAAACTTGTAATACCAACGGTCCTTATCGATAAAGGACCGTTGGTATTACAAGTTTTCAATGAATAAGGACCGTTGCTGTTACAAGTTTTCAAGATAAGAACTGTTCATGCAAAAAATAAAGCCGATGGACGAAACTGGTGATTTTTGATATAACCACAGGGACGAACGGTGTAATTTACTATTTTTTTTAAATATTAATATTCCACAAAACGTTAATCATTACAAACAACGAATAATACCATCGCGATGAGAATTAAATTATATTTTCATAAAAGGACACTTCCACATACTTTCGACGACTTTTTTTGTGGGTATTGAAATTTATACACTACAAAATCGCATGTGATTTGTGATGTAACTTATAAGATTTTAACAATAAGTGTTTAATGGGGGTTTAGGGTTTTTATGGGTTAGGGTTTAGGCTCTTTTCGGATTAAGGTTTAGGGTTTCGGGTTTTATGGTTCACAGGTTAGTGTTAGTGTAGAGGGTGTAGGATACGGGAAAGGAGATTCCCTTTCGAGAAGATACAAAAACCTCACACCATGCTTCAAGAGGAGGGGGAAATCGTTCGGCATTTGAGTCTCGAAACAAAAATAAGAAAGAGAAAAGTGTTCGGATGTTGGATGGTGTTGTTTATTGATTGTAGTGTATTTGTATTGTTATTTGTATTTATAGGTATTTTTAAATGATAAAAATAGGGAAAAAAATAATAGATGAGAAAGAAGGTGTTGCAATGATTGAGGAAAAGTTAAATGAAAAGATTTTAGAAAGTAAAAAAACTAACATAGAGCTGATGTGGCGAGAGAAAACCTCTCAACACACCCTCTACCCTTTAGGGGTTTGGGGTTGGGGTTTTTAGCGTTTAAGGTTCATGGTTAGGCCTTTTTGGTGTTTAGGGTTTTTTTTGGGGTTTGGGGGTTACCCTTTTTTATGATTTAGAGGTAAGGTTGCCTGTTTCTTTTCTTTCTGTGTGTGTGTGGGTTATGTTTTTTTTAAGGGTTAAGGTTTTAGAGGATTTAAAGAGTATTGTTTCTAGAAGGGCTAGGGTTTAGGTGTTAGGGTTTTAGCTTTTAATTTTTGAGGTTTAGGGTTTAATGGTACATAATCAATGTATTTGACAAATCACATGTGGTTTTTTAGTATTTAAATTTCAATACACATAGAAAAAATCATAAAATTAGTTTGTCAAAAGTATATAAAAGTGTCACTTTATAAGAAGATGACCTAATCTCATCTTAATAATACGATCCATTTCAAGTAACCATTAATAATTTGTGTGATATTTATTTTTTAAATGAATGGCTACTGTGAGCTTTTTTAGTTTGATAAAAAAAAAATAATAATAAAAAAAAATAAAAATCAGTAGTGAAAATTTCATCTTTTGATATTTAAAGAATTTTTTTTTTTCTCTATGTTGATATTACCTCTTTGTGTTAAATATTGCTTGAAGTTTTTTGTGACATGAATGTTGCATAAGAGGTAAAATATGAAATTTGAGAACTACCGAAGGGCTTTTGCCCCAATGGTATCCAATGCGGTAAAAATATTTTTTAATCAAATGGTTATGGGTTCAAGTCCTTTTGAAGATATTGTAAGATTGATTTGATGTGTAATATTATAAGATAGTTAGTTGCATTTCAAATAAATAAATAAATAAAAATAAATTTGAGAACTTAAAGCATTAACAATGACAATATATCATTACACTCTGAGACTTTTTTCTTTTTTTTTATTTGTTTATTTTTTTTAACGGCAATTATATAAAAAGGCTAACAAGAAGCTAGAAAAAATTACTAAGAAATGAAATTAGGATTCTGCATCCAAGTGACCTAGTCAAGCTTGGAATTACAACGATTGAAAATCCATGAAAAAGATATTTGGACAATATTATCGAAAATAAGATCTTTTCTAGGCTGAGAAGAACTGAACACGCATTCATTTCTGAACTTCCAAATAAGCTACCACGTCACATAGCAAATGCCTTCAAGAATCTCCTTCTTGGCTTTAGATAAACGAATGTTAGAAACCCAACTATGCTAATTTGAATAAGAGCTCCAGGGAGAGAACTCAAGCTCCCACCAACGACAGACTCTGGATATAACTTGAGAGCAAAGAAACAAGTGAAAAAATGTGGGAAGAGGATTGCACTACCTCATTACAAACAAGACAAAGGATCGAAGGGATCTCCACACCACGAGAAGAGAGATTTGACCTCGTTGGAAGACCATCCAAATTAATTTTCCAAGCAAGAATATTATTCATAATAGGAACCATCTTGACCCATCTAGTGGGAACATCCGCCTTGAGCAAAAACACATCATCTATAAAAATGTGATCACTCGGAGAGAACTGTTAAAGCAACTAATAGTTTGGTATGGGCATAGTAATTTATAGGAAGTGATTGTCACACTTAATAATTTGATTAGGACATTTAATGTACAAATAGTTAAAACAATTTATATTTGCAATATAATTGCTTAATGCATATTTTGAAATTTCCAATTAAATATGAGAGTGTACACACACCTCCCATAATTTATTGTTGTGAATTTTGTGACCAACAGAACATACTATTTAAGTTATTGGGCATTGCTAAAGCTTTCTACAATATCATACTTATCTTTCTACCCAACAACATTATATACATTTTATCTCTGCATCCAGCCGTTAATTCTGACATTTATCAGGATTTTGTGAGTAGAAAAATAAGTAGGTACAATTTGTAGGAATAAATAACATTTTGTTATGGATCATTATTAGTGGATGTCCATATAACTAATAAGAGGCCCATGGCCCAATTAGCTATTAGGGTTTTTACCCTAATATTATCTTATATATACCCTTTGTATTCCCTAAACATGATTATCAATTGAAGATTACTTTCATTTATCTATTCTTGTTCACAACACGTTATCAGCACGCTCTTAAAGTAAATTCAACTTTCAAGATATTAGATCAAAAGAACAATCTTGCTGTTTGAACATGACATCATCGTTGAGATAAGTTTACTCTTTCACTTTGATTATGCCGTAGATGGTGCTATTTTAATACTTTGTTCTTCATTGGATTATATATTAGAGATATTAGTAGAATAATTTTATATATATTATTTGAAGCATATGTACAATATGTTTCATTATTATATAATTATTCGCATACAGTCTCATACCATATGGAGTAATTCTTATTATACATCCATGTCATTTATGCTAACTAATCGGTGACGAATAACTATAAATCAAAACGACTTATTTTTTACCTACGCGATTTTAATTTAATTTGTTTGTCAATGAGCTTATTTATTTATTTATTTTTTAATTTTCTTCGAAAAAAGTTAACAAAAAAGTTGAACACTCGTTATATCTTCTATTTATGTATTCACTGCTAGTAATATAGACTCATTAGTGATCTTGAACACACGTATGTAACTTTGTTTGACATCTGGATTTTGAATTTAAATTATTTATTGTTGATCTTGGCTAGTCATAGTCTATAACGTATGTATGAATAGAATTTAGTTCACTAAATTGAAACAAATTTAACTACAAGTTACAGTGGCTTAATTTATATTATTAATTGCTACATGTTAGTATTGATGCTAAGGAACTCAAAGAGCATTGCTTGATACTAACTTAGAATTTTAATTTTTTTTTTTTTTTTTTTTTATTGTTTCAAACATACTACTGATTTCATATTGATTTTGTTTTTACGAGTTAACTTAGATTATTACTAGTAAATCTTGATAATTTTTGAACTCTTTATGTCCACATATTTGTTGTATACTTGTACTGCTACTCCTATTTAATTGACTACTAGCAGGGTACCCGCGCGATGCGGCGGCGGGTACCCTTCCGGCGAATAAATGTTACTTTGTTTTGGGCTGCTGGATTCAGATTTATGTTTTGGAAGCTTAATTAGATCGTATATTGTGGTTAAATAGTTGTATATTTTAGTGAAAGGGTAAATTAAATTGTGTATTAATTGTGCGGTTGAATAGTGTTTTTTAGTTTTATTTGTGCTTCAACTACTTGTAAATTATGCTTTTTCACTTGTATTTTTGAATGAAGGGGCGTTTTTAATAGTGTATTAATTGTAATATATGAGTAGTGTATTTTTCGTTTTATATGTGCTTTAGATACTTGTAAATAATGCTTTCAAGGTTGTATTTTCTTAAAATTGTATTAATGGTGGTCTTAAAATACTAAAGAGGAGGGAAGTGCCTTCCTCTATTATAAGTAGTATAGATTAAGCATAAGTATACAGGAACGTTTGTTTACTTGATTATTAGGATATTATGATTTCAAAAGTTATTTAATTTTTTTTTTGATTAACAAATTGGGGTTTAATGTCTAAGCATGTAATATGTGATTGTATCAAATTTAGATACATTTATGAATCTGTATAACTTTATTCATTAACGAGCATGATTATTCGTTTTATAGCATTAAGCGTTAGTACCTGTTTAGATTCTCGGTATAAATATACATTCGTTGATGCACGAAACAGTTTGATAATATGGAAAAATTTAGTGATAATATTATCATTCGCAACTGATCATGTATTCCTAATAGGATAATGTCTTTACATAATATACCAATTGGTATAGGGAGTTGTTTGTTTTAATAGTATCATCTTCACACAACTAGGATTTTGCCTTCTTAATAATTAAGAGCTGCAAGTATTATTTGTACTCAAAAACTTTCGGACCGTTATTGCTTATTATCGAATAAAATGATGAGCTTCATCTTTTCCTAGCAAGATCATATCAATCCGCAGTAAATGACAAAATGTGAAAGAAAATAAACGTGTCATTTTTGAACATGAAAATTATTTGTGTAAATGTTTGAATTTAATAACCATCTTGTCATCTATATGTGATTTATGTAGCACGTGGTTTTATTTGGTTGCATGCGAGACGTTTGATTAATTGCTAATTGATTAATGGCATACTGTTTTCCAAAACACTAGAATAAGTGCAGTGGGCTATTCTTTCCGAAAATTTGTGGTTAACTTAAAGACTCTAACTAATATTACTTGTATCATGTTATTTTGTGAACTTGGTTACATGTAATTACGTGCAATAATATAGTTCCCCATCATGATCAAGTTTAAATAACTAGATAAAAAGAAAGAATGCTAAAGGCTATACTATTTAGTGGGATGAGTCATGTGCGTTATTATTTTGATATTCCAGGCTATACTACTGGACACTAATCAAGTATCGATTTTAATGAAGTAATAGATAAACATATGGCTACCTATGTACACCTATGATGGTTCATGACTGTTTATATGTTTAAGATTGATTTACATACTTGTTATACAATTGAGCTATTAACTATAAGATTATAGAAAAGTAGAGGTGTTACAGAAAATATATGTTATCTTTGTGAACATGAACATTATCTTGTTTGATTATGAACATAGAAGAAAATATAAGCCGAAATTATTGTGAAGTTTGCAACATTTTTGTTATGATTGCTAAAGAATAATTGAGCTATTAAGTATAAGAAAAATATATTTTAGTTGATTCAAATTGTGCCATAAAGTATATCCTTATTTATCAGTGATTTTGTTTGCTTATAAGGCATTTGATTAATCGAGTAACGGCATGCATATGTTTTGCAAATTATGCAACTTCATTAATAAATGGATATGTTTTATTATATGATAATGCTATAGGTTAATGTGCAATTATTCTCTTAAACTCTCTTATAGTTAACGAGAACAATAAGTGTTCTATTGTGACTATAAAGAAATAATCAAAATAACATAACCTCATGTTATGTTAACGAAAAAGAAATATAATTAGAACCTCAAGTTCCATCTTGATTCAATTCGTAGAATCAATAGCATAACCTCATGTTATGTTAGAAAAGAAAATAAAACCTCAAGTTTTATTATAATTACTCAAGAGAATCAAATAACATAATCTCATGTTATTTATATTGAACTATGTGAAAGCCATAAAAGTGCTTATTTAAATTTCATTGGAGAAACAAATCCATATTATTCGAATTTAATATAAAAATTAAGTGCAATCGAAGCACAAGTGGTCATAACGCATAAGTTTATGAGCCAAGATTGTTGTATTAATTGGCATGACCGGTTGGACCATTCCGGGTCAATGATTATGCGAATGTTTAGAAGAACCATAAGTTTCTTCAAAGATAGATTTGATTGTTCTCATTGGAAGTTAATTGTACATCTGTCACCACCATATTAAAGTAAGGACTTTGTCCTATAAAGTTTTGGAAAGAATATAAAGGGGATGTATTCAGGCCTATACATCCGCCATGTGGATCATTTTGAGTTTTAAAATCGATGCATCGTCAAAATGATCATCAAATACGCAACTTAAGGTTAGCGTAATTAGTGGCTCGGCACATATAATGCGAGCATGGTTATCCAAATTACATCTTTGGAAATGGTGGTGAATACTTCCAAGTATTTGGGCGATTATTGGAATAAGTGTTGAACATAAAAGTAGCCCATGTTCATACGCGAATTGCTTTTGTTGAAACGTTCATAAAACGTCTTCAGTTGATTGCAAAGCCAATAATTATGAGAACAAAAGTATTAGTTTATGGGGCATGTTATAAAATATGAATTTGCATCTTGCCAACAATTTATAATGAATCTTCCCCATTAGAATGGTTTTTGGTCACAAACCATATTTCCCAAGTGAGATTTTGTAATTGTGCGACATTTCTTATTGTAAGTCTACCACAATGCACACAAATTTGGGATGTTGAAATTGATAATTCATTCAGGGGAGAATAAGCAGCAAGAAATATGGAATGAATTATGATATAAAAATGTTGATCCTCACACTAATGAAAATGAACTTAAAGTTCAAGGGACAATTTACATTCGTGATCTAGTAGTTGCCAGACAAGTTTTGTGACCTAAATAAAGTGACTATATCATACATGCGCTGCTAATGCTCCAATTAAAATGTGTGTCCCAACATTAAAACCAATGATTGATAGTAAGTCTATGGCACGTCTGCAACGTGATAGATTAAGCGATTCCAAATAAATCCTCGAATGAATAAATTAAATGGAGCAAGAAAATTAAGATGGTCGAATCGAGGTAATAAAGACCCCATAATAGTCTTGTAAAGATACACTAGACATGAAGGTTCTTAAAAAATCCCAGGTAAATGAAAATCCATGAGTTCTCAATAAATCAATGTCTAGTAAAGTGTGGAATCGAAAAGTAATGAATCGACGTCGATAGTACTATTGTATATGATAATGGGCATGGTAATCATTATGAAAATATATAAGATAACGCTATAATCATGGTGAGGATCATGGAAGCAATACTTGCAGGAAGTGCAGATATATAAATGAATGACCAAAAGATGTAAAGACGCAAAGAATAAATGAAAGAGTAAAGTCTCTTGTGAAGAGACATAGTTAATGGGACTTGAAGTCCGTATATATAAATGTGTAAAATTATTGGATATGCATTGATCTTTATGAGAAAGTGAAATTAAAGTATTGAAATTTTGGTATATAAGGCATTAACTAATGGCACGCAATACTTTCGTAAAGACATGTAAATGATCATAAGGAGATATGTTCTCATGTGGTGGATCCAATAATGTATATAATATTTATAAGTCTGGCAATATAATAAGTAATCGATATGCGTCTAAAAGTTAATGAATAGAGCTCATGTGATTTTGAGATTTCATTATAGCATATAAATGCATGGAGCATGCTAGTGATTTTTTTTTATGTTAAAGCATATAAGAAAAGTTCTCAAGAAACTACCTGATTGTATTGAATTAATCATGTGTTTGGCAAATATGTTATAACTTATAATTGCCTTAGTGCATAGTATTGTGCCAAACTAAAGAATTTTGTTAGCCTATGAAACTTTATAAAGAGATCTAGATGTGACTATGTTTTAAGTTTCATACAATTTGATTTTATGATTGTAAAGGCGATTGAATGCATAGAAGTTGAATTTGAAACAAAAAGGCGGAGCTTGTCTTAGCTTATGAATTGAACATCTTAAAGTTGTAATCATTATGCATCATGAAAGCTAAAGAAAGATGCTACATATCTTTATACGAATAAATAACGCTCATGTTTATGAGGTCGCATGATGAATTAAGACCCCTTGATTTATAAAGACGATGATCACAATATCGATGTAAAGTGTCATACTAAAATGTGTATGAAACATTAATGATTCTCGCTAATGGTCATACATGATATAATATATCATTTGAATTAATTGTGTTTGCAATGAATAACTTGTGAAGTACGATGATATACTTGAATGAGATTTATGACGTACGTAAATCCTTAAAATGGATATGCGAACAACACATAGAGAATATATATTCACGTGATTCTATCATGTCACTTCAATGTGCATTTCACTGACTCAATGAGCTTAAGTGATGTGATCATCAGGGGGAGAGAAGATACGCGTTGCACTCTTTTTCCCTTGACCGTGGTTTTGTCCCCACAGGGTTTTCCGGCAAGGTTTTTAATGAGGCAACATCCCCGAGCGTATAAGGAGTTATCTACTCTTTTTCTTTCACTAGAATTTTGTCCCATTGGGTTTTATCTAGTAAGGTTTTAACGAGGCATAATCCTCAAATGGAGTAAAACAAATATTTTGGTATCTTCAAGGTACAAAGGATATGGGTTTATATTTCACTAACCCATCAAATACAAGTTTAGTTGGTTTTGCAGATACAATGATATACGACTGACCCTCACAATGGTTGATCTCAAACTGGATATGTATTTACATGTAGAGGAACAACAATTCCATGGAGTTTAATAAAGCAGACAATTTCAGCAATGTCATCTAACCATGCAGAAATTCTAGCGATCCATGAAGGAAGTCGATAATGTGTTTGGTTAAGAAGTGTGATACAACGAATACGTGGATCATGTGGTATTTCTTCAGAAGGAGGCACCAACAGTTTTGAATGAAGATAATGCAGCATGCATTGCTCAACTTAAAGAAGTTCGTTGAAGCGACAATTTGGCGGATCGATTTACCAAGGCACTTCGTACCTCAACATTTAGGAAACTAAGTCACAACATTGGGATGCGTCAACTCAAAGAGCTCAAGTGATATAGTCATCAGAGGGAGATAATACACGCTGCACTCTTTTTCCATTAGTCATGGTTTTGTCCCACTGGGTTTTCCTGACAAGGTTTTTAACGAGGCAGCAATTCGTAAGTGTATTAACAATTATGGACATCCAAGAAGGAGTGTTATGGATCATTATTNCGTACCTCAACATTTAGGAAACTAAGTCACAACATTGGGATGCGTCAACTCAAAGAGCTCAAGTGATATAGTCATCAGAGGGAGATAATACACGCTGCACTCTTTTTCCATTAGTCATGGTTTTGTCCCACTGGGTTTTCCTGACAAGGTTTTTAACGAGGCAGCAATTCGTAAGTGTATTAACAATTATGGACATCCAAGAAGGAGTGTTATGGATCATTATTAGTGGATGTCTATATAACTAATAAGATGCCCATGACCCAATTAGCTATTAGAGTTTTTACCCTAATATTATCTTATATATACCCTTTGTATTCCCTAAACATGATTATCAATTGAAGATTACTTTCATTTATCTATTCTTGTTTACAACACATTTTACTTAATTTAGTAATAATCCTTTGTTTTAGCTCCGTTAGTTTAATCCGTTAAGTCTTCTCATGTCGTGAGTAATGCTGTCATTTTCTCTTTACATCTAACGAGCAGGGAAGCCCGCGCGTTGCTGCGGGAGTGTTGTGTCAATGAGTCAAATGCACTACATACATATTCACCCAACAACTACATCATAATTGAAATACATACATAATTTACTACTTTTGTTAATATTAAAATGTAGTTACAAAAACTCACAACTTTGTTTAACAGGACAAATTTAGTTAAAAAAAATGTAGCATCAATATATGTTGTAGTTTGAAGTTTAGAGTTATACGTATTACATTGATGGAATTACAAACGAAATGCGAAGTTTATACGTCAGACTCTTTTCATGCTTCCATTCTTCGATTAACTCGGCTTGCTTCTTCTTTAAAAGAGCTAACTTTGTGTGGAGCCAACTTAGCCTTTCTTTTGAAGCTTCATCTGTATTAATAATGACTGGGTTTTGAAGTGTTTTCCTTTTTCAGTTTAGCAACTGCTTCAGCTACCACATTAATACCTGCAATTGGCACAATTATAGGCAGACAATGAGCAGAGCATTTACTCACAGTTGTAAACTTCTTAAAGACAAACTATAGCTTGAGAGAGCACGGCTAACCCAATGTAGGACATAATAAAATGTGTGCATACACTGTTTGGGATTACTAATTTTCTCAGCGTTTTATAAAAAAAAACCCAACAAAAGTTAGGGTGCTAACCTGTTGTAGCCTGTTCAATCTAACAAAAAGGTCAGATCCCAGTTCTTTCTAACCAAAGCTCTTTAGGAGATGGACATATATATTTTAAAAACTGGGACACTTGATCTAAACATCCTCTTAAAGCACAATCTAAAAGAAAATCACAGATTGAATGAAATATAAGCATATGAAGTCGTGGACATAGATATTTTATTAAATTAAACAGCGAGTAAAGAAGTAAAAAGAATCCGAATACTCACACATTTTGCATTTCTTTATGGGTAGGTTTCTTTCTCCACACGTTCTGCATATCTTTCTAGAATACACGCGACTTGTTAAAAACCGGAACACTTGATCTAAACATAAAGAAAATGAGGTTACATAAAGGCGGTTGCGTAACATAAAGAAAACCAAATTGCAAATAAGTGGCACAATAAGCCATTGAAAATGAGGTTACTGGATTTGCAAATGTTGAATGAGAAATTGAATATAGAATTCGGGTCACCTTCAAGTTTCACCCGTTTCGACCAAGCTATGGCCACTGTTAGCTGTTGCAGAAGGGCGTGTGCTGGTTGAACCCTTCCTGCAGTTCTGTCTTTAGCTAACACCTCATCCGGCTTGCCGGCCCAATTGTGCAATGGTAATACTACCCCCTCCAAGAGAGGTTGTGACTGCATAATCAAAAAAATAGACCGTGTTTCAAATCAGTAACTTTGAAGCAAATATAATAGAGGCAGAAAATTGGTAGCTTGTGGAATGGGTCAATATGGTTGTCAAATGTGCGCGAAATCGGATTTTAAAGTCTATTTAGCTTTTTACGCAACGGACATTCTAAACATATGGTCGATTCATTTGTGTGGTGGCCACTGTTATGAAGTCGATGGGCAACTTCATTTAGTAAAAGCCGTTTTTTTAAACACATGAGCACAACTATAAATTCAGTTCTACATTCACATGGTAAAAGTATAAGTATGAAGCAAATAAAAAATGAGACAAAATAATTGACAAAAATCAGTGCAAACCTTGTCATTTTTTGTCAAAAATAACTCAATAGTTAACATATTACTGTTTGAATTTGCATATGCTGCTACAAACTGAACTTAAATTCATGAATTCAATAGAAACACCAAACCATGTTTATGAATGATAAGCTTCATGAAGCTTTCCAAAGATTGCAAAAGCTATTATGCTTTACCTTCGAGCTTACCCAAACTCCCCCTTAAACTTTTATGCAATTACACGAAACAATATACTATGTTGTTAAGGACTATGCAGAAGAGCAGTTGGACGTGCATACCTTTACGTGTTGTCAGTTTGTGACATTGTGCTTCCCAAAGCTTAAAATACCTTGGTCGAGAACAAAAAAAATCCCGAAACCAGTATTTCACCTACAAAGCCACAATGGTAACAATAGTTGAAAAAAAGGAAATTTAATTGCAATATATAGAAGAAAAGAATATGAAAGGAACTCACGCGCTGATTATGGTTTTCTCCTCTGGCTTTAAACTTGAACTCATCAACGCTTCTTGGCCTTTAAGCCATTCTGTCCCAGTAAGTCGCTTTTGAGCACCTGTGAAAAAACCGTACTCAATTAGAGGTCGTGAAGTGATTTTTTGTAAGCTCCAACAGTCCCACCTATCTTGCCAACTCTAACTAAAAAACAAAATTCACATAGCATAATTACACACACACAAAAAATCCTAAAAAAACTTTAAAATATGAAAGTGTCTAAATTATTCACGAAATATATATAATCTAAGATATTCACTGACCAATAATTCCACTTTCCAAACGATTATACTCTACCTTCATCGTATCCGAATTCCAAAGCATATTGATAATTTATACAAAACAACAAAACCAACATATGCTTTGGAATTCGGATAGTATCAGTCCAGCTTCCCTGTTCACTTTCATCATCCACTTCAGACCGTGGCTTCATTTCAGGAGTCGCTCAGCTCAACATCTGCAAATTGTTAAAAGTAAAGAGCAACCATTCAAGCAAGACGACTCACAATAAAGCGACACGACAATTACAATTAAGTGAGTAAGGACATAGTGTCATATCTTTAGACTACCTTAAAAAGTAACTAATAACATAAACTTCGTAACAATAAAGCGACACGACAATTACAATTAACACTACAGTTGTTTAATACCATTATACTTCTTTTAATACATAAGACAACCATCCTTATGATAGCTCTTTTAAGCATATAAGTAAAGGCTAAATCAAATGTTTCACTTAATTCATCCAACTCAAACACAATCTCAAATGTCGTCCCTTTCTATATACTGTTATGACCAGCCTTCGACAACCCATCCTTTGATGTGAACCAAAATCCTAACATAAGATCCTAATATATAAAAATGAAAGTTAATAAAGATTGATACTATGTCCTTAC
>LBNU01023362.1:35862-50680 GCA_014162995.1 Artemisia annua
AAAAAAAAACATATAATACACACAATCAAAATCAAAAAGGTTGATTCTTTATAATAGTAAAAAAAAAAGGATTAAACCTTGAAATAAGAAAAGGTTTCTTAGGGTGTAAACCGCCTTTCTTGATCTCGCCGGAATCCTTGCTACACTTCCGTCGCCAATTCCACCACATCTGCTCTCTATCAGATCTAAGAAACCCGCCTTTTTTTTGTGGGTTTGATCGAAGCATCTCATCTTTTTCAAAGATAAAAACTGTGTATAGTAGTTGTTTAAAACTGAAAAAAGCAGCTCTCATAGGGGGTCGGCCATTTTGATCTAAGAAACCGCTTAAGATTACATATGACGAAAATGATTAGACGGATTTTGAAGATTAAATGGTTTGAAGTAATGGATCTGGAAACCATGGTCGATGTAAGCAATCAAAGAGTGAAGGTTCTAGTGAGAGGGTAATTTTAGTGAGGCGGTGAAAGGTAGAGAATGGGAGAAAATAAATTACAGGTGCAAACAGTACGTAAAAGGAGGATTTGCACGAATGAATAGTTGTATTTTTGTACATCATCCAATACCCTTATGAAACGTATGTACTATACAATGACACATTTCGTACCAGTGCAATATGGACCGCTCATTGGAACCTTAATTACACTGTAATGACATTTGTAGTTACGTTTTGGAACAGTAGCAAATTTTGGGTTTTAGAATAGTTATATAATTACAAAAGGGTATTTCATAATTAAGGAATCAATTTAATTAGTACAAAAGTCCATAGCATATAAAAATCATGGACTTGCATAGATCAAGGAGGTTTCACTTATGTATGTATTCACAATGGTAGATGGTAGGTTCCTGAAATATACAAAACCCATCAAAAGTTTATCTTGTGTTTGGTCCATAATGAGTTGTGATTTCATGTTTATGTGTTTTGAAGAGCTAAGGTTTAGAATTCCGAAAGTCATTTTAATTTAATTCATATGAGTGATTTGAAACACACAAAAATTTAAAATTTTATATTTTAAATTTAATTTAGTGGATGTGTGACATAACACACAGTAGAGCATCTCATAACACACACATTAGAGCATCTCCCGTTGTTAAAATTAAAGTAGTGTTTGGTATATTGTAATTAAAGTGAGAATGAAATGGATTATTACGATAGAATAAAAAAATTATGTTTGTTTACAATTATAGAATGTAATGTTTTATTACAAGGAATGGCCTATTACACAAAAACAACCATTTCATTACTTAGGGGTCCTATTTTTTTTTCATTCCATCTTTCAATAGAATCAAAATTATATAAAGTTCATCATTAACTAACCATGATGTAAAGGGTGTTTATGCTGTCTTTTCTAGTAAGAGTCTCTTTGAGGCATTTCTTCTATTAGTTCATTTCATAAATCTTAGTCAAGTGCATTAATGTATATAGTTCTTGTTAAAGAAAATACTATTGTTAACAACAATGTCACAAGAGTTTTTGACAATAAGAATAAGAATGAGTGACAAGGGGTGGGATCTATTGAGACCAACCATTTATCAAAGATCAAATGGTTAGATCTCAACCATTCAATCCATTTTCATCCAAAGGCCTTAACTAAATCTTAGATTTACATTAAAGGGGCAATTTGGTCCAATATAAAAAAGCATTTTCCCCTTTTCTCCCATTCTTTAATGAAACCACGATCTTTAACAAAATAGGGTTTAAAAAGAATCTGCTCTATGCATACACACATTAACAATCGATTAAACATCCAATTCATCTATTAAATTCATCATTCATCATCAAACTAGTTTGAATATCATTAAATTACAGTAGATTTGTCATCGATTATGTTTGAAAATCATCAAATTCGATCAAACGTCATCAAAATCATTCCAAATCGTTCAAATTCGTTCCAACCTGTTCAGTTGCGCACAATCATAGTTTGAAAATCATCTTAATCATCAAAGCTATGGATAATACTAAAGAAATTGAACAATTTAAGAGTATTGAAGAAGGTACCTGAAGTATGAATGTTGATGATGCTAAACAAATTTGAAGTGTTGAAAAAGGCATCTGTGGTATGAATGTTAATGATGTTGAAACGAGTTCGAATTATGGTTCAATAAGATCTTAAAAGAGTTGGAACAGATGATGAAAATGAAGAATCAGAACCTGTTATAGGTAAATCATATGTGATTTGCTTATTATTGTTTAGTCCTTATTATGTGTTATTATGAAGTATCTAGTGAAATCATATATGATCATGTTTATATTTAGAATGAGTAAATCATATGTATTTAGACATGTTTATTGTTTAGAATTCAACCTATAGGTATGAGTTTTCAACCTGCAAGTAACACAATCACATGTGATTTACACATGCAAGTATCGCAATCACATGTGATTTGTATTGAAGAGATCACAATCACATGTGATTCTACATGAATAAATGTGGATTTTTAAAATTTTGTTAGTTATGTGTTTTAATAAATGTGCTAAAAAAACATCTTATATACAATTACAGATGTTATGACAACACCGAAACCAATTTTAGTTAGTGAGACACTTGAATAATCACTATATTGGTTGAATTTGTAGAGCAGATCAGATAAATAAAGAACCAGGTAGACATTGTTGTGCCCAAACCTCCAAGCAAAAAGGATGATACGGAGAATTATCGTGGTTCCAAAGCCAAAGATTATTGATGTTAAAAACATGTCAAGAGCTAGAAAAAATATGGTACAAGGCGTAACGTAGGAAGAGTGCAAAAGAGAAAGCACTTAGCGCTAGTTTGAAACCGAAGAGGAAATGCGGGGAATGTGGAGAGAATACTCTACCACTAGTTTGAAGCCAAAGAGGTGTTGGGTCACTGAAATTCCCCAAGCTTCCCTTAACTAGGATTTGAACATAAAATAACCTAAGTGTTAGATTTCCTTAAACGTAATCAACTCATTGAGTGAACAGTCACTCAGTGAGTCATCTTCAGGATGCTTAGAACAAGCCTAACGAAGAAAGGTTTTCCATTCAGTGAGGTGGACTCTCAGTGAGTGGCATCTAAGCCAAAAAAGAAGGTGATGGATTCAGTGAGTGATGACAATAGCTCACTGAATCCCCAAGTCTCCTCACCAATTATGAAGACTGAAGAAAGCTACCTAAAGACTGAAGAATAGGCGGAATTGGGAGGGAAAGTTTGAACTGTTCTAATAAAGTGCTTTATCACTTTATAAGTCAAACTTTCCTTATTTGGCTACAATCCAACCTATGCCTAAAAAGGTTATCTGTATTCTAACCCAATATGGGTTGCTTTTAACAGAGAACAAAATCTTCTAAGATTTATCTTATGAAGTCTTTAATCTCTTGGATAATAGTATGTATTATACTTGTGTATATATAGGATCATAAAGAGGAGAAAAGGGTAAGTTTGTGTAATTAATGCTTAGACATTCACAAACCCTTTTCTCCTCCAAAGAACATACTTGTACTCGAGATAGCTCGATTGTACCTTAGTTGTCACTTAAGCATAGCTTAAGTTTAGTGAGGAGAAACACACCATACTTGTCGTTTCAATCCCAAGTGTTTATTCCGCAAACACTTGGGTATAATTCTTTGATTCATTTCTAATAAGAATTAAACGTTGAAAATTACCTTGTGTTTTGATTTGCGTTTTATTCTTATAACCTATTTATATCAAAGAACTTCATTACATCATTATACCATAATATACGTTTAGATTAACTTTTATAGTTAACTTAACCGGGTAAACAGGACCAACAAGTGGTATCAGAGCCTCTGGTTTATAAAACTTTCTTGAAAAACCACAGAGTGCTCAAAGTTTTTAAAATCAAGATCCCAAAATGGCTGATAATGATGTACCCCAACTAGTCGATAAAAAGGGAGGAAGCTACTCTGCTACTGCTCCCCGACTTGAAGTTGGTAAATTTAACATGTGGAAAAAGCGAATGCTTTGCTACCTGAATGGGATGGAACCTAATTACATTAAGCTCATTAATGAAGGTCCATATATCCCAAAAACAGCTGAAGGTTTAGTTAAACCTGAAGGTCAGTGGACTATAGATGAGAGGAGGGTGGTCAACCAAGACCAACGCCTAAAATGCATCATTATATCATGTCTTCCTGACGATATAATGGAATCAGTCATAAACTATCCTACTGCCCAGTAGACTTGGACTGACTTGGTTTATAGCTATGAAGGTCCCTCAGATACCAAGGAAAACAGGGTCATGGACCTGAAACTTGAGTTCAACACTTTCAGGGCCAAAGACACTGAAAGTCTCTCAGAAACCTATACTCGCTATAAGACCCTCCTAAATGAACTGACCAATGATGGTGTCACCTTGTCTAAGCATTAGGGCTGTAAACGAACCGGACGAACACGAACGGAGCCTTGTTCATGTTCGTTCATTTAATTTTAACCGGACAAATAAACGGACACGGACGCTTAAACGGACGAATTTTCTTGTTCATGTTCGTTTATTAAGAAAATGAGTTGTTCATGTTCGTTTATGTTCGTTCATTAAGAAACTAAGCGAACGCTAAACGAACATAAACGATCGAACATAAATGAAAATAGACAAACAAACATAAACTTTATTGAATTCTTCACAATATATTATTTTATAAGTGTTGTTTTGTTTAAACAAACCAATTTTTAAAATTATAAAATTAAAAGATATGATATATGAACATAAATAGATAAATAAACATAAACGAACGTTAACGAACACATAATCGGACGTTCACGAACATAAATGAACGGACGAGACTTTTGTTCATATTCGTTCATTTAACTAAACGAACGTAAAATATTGTTCATGTTCGTTCTTTTAATAAACGAATTTTTTACCGAACGGTTCATGAAATGTTCACTGAACGTTCGGTTCGTTTACAGCCCTACTAAGCATGAAATCAATGTTGACTTTGTCAACAGTCTCCCTGAGAAATGGTTAAACTTCTCTCAGGGTATGAGAAATGCTAATAACCTTCAAAATCTTGAGCTTCCTGAAATCTTTGGAAAGTACCTCTATGAGGATAACTTAATCTCAAGGAGATACCCTGAGACTAAGAAAGCTCAAGAAATGAAAAAGACCCTGACTGCTTCACCCATATCTACTGCTTTCTATTCTAATGGTATTGTGCAGGACTACCAAGAAAACTCAGATGATGAGCCTGATGAAAGAGATAGTGAGGAGTACTTGAATGATTTGCAAAATGAATTTCAAGAAAGAGCTCTCCTTGCTAACTCAAAACGTTTTATCAAAAGAAACAAAACTTTTTCAAATGCAAAACCAAATGATAATGTTGAATGTTACAAATGTGGTAAAAGAGGCCATTTTGCTAAAGATTGTTTCTCAAAAACTCTTTCAGAACCATCATACAAGTTTTTAGGAAATCACTCCTCAAGAACTGGNAATGCAAAACCAAATGATAATGTTAAATGTTACAAATGTGGTAAAAGAGGCCATTTTGCTAAAGATTGTTTCTCAAAAACTCTTTCAGAACCATCATACAAGTTTTCAGGAAATCACTCCTCAAGAACTGGCAAATTTCAACCCAAAATGTTTCAGTCTCCTCAGTACTTTCAAAACCACACTGAGAAAAGTTCTCAAAAAGAGTTTGAAGCAAAGTATAGGAAAGCTAAAGCCAAGCTTGCTCTTCTTGAAGCTGCTCCCTCAAACTCTCAGTCTCCTCAAGTTAGCAAACCTGCTCAAAACAAAAACAAAGGGCTGGTTGCTGAAACATATGACTGGGATGAGGAAGAAGTTTCTTCAGAGGAAGAAGAAGTTCATGTCAATGCACTGATGGCACTCTCAGATGACAACAAGCTTGCAGTTGGCAAAAGCAGTGCCAGAAATGGAGAATGGGTCAACATCACCATGAAAAAGAAACATGCCAGGGAGCATGTGTGGCATCTAGATAGTGGATGCTCAAGAAGCATGACTGGCATGAAGCAGTATCTGCACAAATACATAAAAGAACCAGGACCTAAAGTAGTATTTGGTGATAACTCATCAGCTCCCACTGAAGGTTATGGCTCAGTAGACTGCAATGGTATAGTTTTCACAAGGATAGCTTATGTAAATGGACTCAAATACAACCTCATTAGTGTCAGCCAACTATGTGATGCAAAATACATAGTTCAGTTTGATGATAAGAGAGGAACCATCTTCAATGCCAATAAAGAAGTTGTGTTGATTGCACCAAGAAGAGATGATGTTTATGTCCTAGACATGTCAACACTCACTCAAAATGGAACTTGTCTTTTTACAAAGGCAAGTGAAGCAATCAACTGGCTATGGCATAAAAGACTCTCTCAACTCAACTTCAAACACATCAACAACCTTGCCAAACAAAACAAAGTTCTTGGCTTGCCCTCACTGGCGTTTTTCAAAGACAAACCTTGTTCAGCATGTGAAAAGGGAAAACACCATATGGCCTCATTCAAAACCAAACAAAATTTCTTAATCAAAAGCTGCCTTCATCTTCTCCACATGGATCTCTTTGGACCTATCAGTCCAATGTTTATTTACCATGAGAAGTATACCTTGGTTATAGTGGATGAATACTCAAGATACACTTGGGTTTACTTCCTGACCAAGAAGAGTCGGGCAGCTGAGACCATCATGTCCTTTGTCAGGAACATTGAAAACCAAAATGACATCAAAGTCAAACAAATCAGAACTGACAATGGGACTGAATTCAAGAATCAGGACCTTGAGTGTTTCTGTGATGAGAAAGGAATCTCTCAGAACTTCTCTTCTCCCTATACTCCTGAACAAAATGGAGTGGCTGAAAGGAAGAACAGAACACTCATTGAGGCAGCTAGAACAATGCTGAATGGCTCAGTCCTCTCAAAACATTTTTGGACTGAAGCAATCAAAACAGCATGCTACACTCAAAATAGGTCCATCATTGTCAAAAGACATAACAAAACCCCTTATGAGATATTCAAGGGTAGAATCCCTGACATCAGCTACTTTCATGTGTTTGGGTGTCCTGTGTTTATTCATAATCACAAGATCACCTAAGCAAATTTGATTCCAAGGCTGATGATGGATATTTCTTAGGTTACTCACTGGTCTCCAAAGCCTTCAGGGTGTTTAACACTAGAAGACAACAGACTGAGGAAACCTATCACATCACCTTTGATGAAAGAAGTCATTCAGTCTTCAAACTCTTCAGTGGAAGAAATTGGGATTGATGATTCATCAATATATCCTCCTAATGAATATCATCCTGAAAACAATCCTTCCACACAATATCAGGTTGATGCAGACTTCTCATACTACATCATCCCTCACAACCTCCCTTATCCTACCATCAGTGAGTTTGTNATAGTGGATGAATACTCAAGATACACTTGGGTTTACTTCCTGACCAAGAAGAGTCGGGCAGCTGAGACCATCATGTCCTTTGTCAGGAACATTGAAAACCAAAATGACATCAAAGTCAAACAAATCAGAACTGACAATGGGACTGAATTCAAGAATCAGGACCTTGAGTGTTTCTGTGATGAGAAAGGAATCTCTCAGAACTTCTCTTCTCCCTATACTCCTGAACAAAATGGAGTGGCTGAAAGGAAGAACAGAACACTCATTGAGGCAGCTAGAACAATGCTGAATGGCTCAGTCCTCTCAAAACATTTTTGGACTGAAACAATCAAAACAGCATGCTACACTCAAAATAGGTCCATCATTGTCAAAAGACATAACAAAACCCCTTATGAGATATTCAAGGGTAGAATCCCTGACATCAGCTACTTTCATGTGTTTGGGTGTCCTGTGTTTATTCATAATCACAAGATTACCTAAGCAAATTTGATTCCAAGGCTGATGATGGATATTTCTTAGGTTACTCACTGGTCTCCAAAGCCTTCAGGGTGTTTAACACTAGAAGACAACAGACTGAGGAAACCTATCACATCACCTTTGATGAAAGCACTGAAGTCATTCAGTCTTCAAACTCTTCAGTGGAAGAAATTGGGATTGATGATTCATCAAGATATCCTCCTGATGAATATCATCCTGAAAACAATCCTTCCACACAATATCAGGTTGATGCAGACTTCTCATACTACATCATCCCTCACAACCTCCCTTATCCTACCATCAGTGAGTTTGTTGAAGCTCAACAAGTACAAAATCAGATAACTCATACTGAACCTGAGGATCTTGAACTTGTTGAGAATGACATTCAAAATGAACCCACTGAAAACCAAACCCCTAAGGAACCTCAGGCTATGCATGATGAATTTGAACAGTTTGATAGAAATGAAGTCATGGAACTAGTTGAATGTCCTCAGGGTGTTTTTGTCATTGGGATGAAATGGGTGTACAAAAACAAGACTGACGAAAATGGCATTGTCATCAAGAACAAGGCCAGACTCGTTGCTAAAGGGTACAATCAACAGGAAGGCATTAACTATGAAGAGACTTTTGCCCCTGTAGCAAGAATGGAAGCCATCAGGATCTTCCTTGCCTATGCAACTTACATGAACTTCAAAGTTTACCAAATGGATGTCAAGAGTGCTTTCCTAAATGGTAAACTTAAGGAAGAAGTTTATGTTCAACAACCACCTGGATTTGAAAGCCATGAGTTCCCTAACCATGTCTGCAAGCTTGACAAAGCTCTTTATGGTCTAAAGCAAGCTCCCAGGGCATGGTATGAAACTCTCTCAGCCTTTCTAATCTAAAACAAATTTGTCAGAGGAAAGATAGACAACACACTGTTTATCTATAGGACAAAAGAAAATGTGATCTTAGTCCAAGTGTATGTGGATGACATCATATTTGGCTCAACAAGCTACAAACTCTGCAAACAGTTTGATAAACTCATGACAAAGAAATTTGAAATAAGTATGATGGGTGAACTCACATACTTCCTTGGACTTCAAATCAAACAGACTGATGAAGGAACCTCAATCAGTCAAGAGAAGTACATCAAGAACACACTGAAAAAGTATGATCTCAGTGACTGTGATTCAGTTAAAACTCCAATGGTTCCTCCAAACAATCTTGGTCCTGATCTCACTGGTAAATCAGTGAATCAAACAATGTTCAGAGGAATGATAGGCTCACTATGATGTATCTCCTAGCCACAAGGCCTGATATTCAATTTGCAGTGTGTCTATGTGCAAGATATCAGTCTGAACCTAAAGAATCACATCTCACTGCTGTGAAAAGGATCCTGAGTTACCTTAAAGGAACTCAAAACCTAGGTTTGTATTATCCTAAGTGCTCAGGATTTGAACTTAATGGATACACTGATTCAGACTATGCAGGGTGCAACATGGATAGGAAAAGTACCTCAGGGTCCTGTCAATTTCTTGGAGGAAAACTTGTGTGTTGGAGCACCAAGAAACAACAATCAGTAGCTATGTCTTCAGCCGAAGCTAAATATGTAGCTGCAGCTGGCTGTTGTGCAAATGTGCTTTGGATGAAAAGTCAACTCAGTGACTATGGCATCCATTACAAAAGTGTGCCTATCTTTTGTGATAACATTAGTGCAATTGCCATCTCCAACAACCCAGTTCTCCATCAAAGAACCAAACACATTGATATCAGATATCACTTTATCAGGGACCATATCATGAATGGAGAGATTGAATTACACTTCATTCCCACAGAATATCAGCTAGCTGATATCTTTACAAAACCCCTGGATGAGCCCATTTTCACAAGACTGAAAGCAGAATTGGGCATGTTGGACATTGACAGTCAGGACTCTGAGTAAATGTCCTCCAACATATTGTTGTCTCTCCCAGGTCCCTGAACAACCCTCAGTGAGTTACATGTCTCAAAACATACTCACCGATAAAACATTTCCTCAGGGTGCCCAAGACACACTGAAAGCATTCAATGCTTAACTAAATGCTCTAAGTATTTAGTTAGTAAATGTCCTAGGTTGGTAACTGAATTCTTATTTAATATAGGAATATATGTCTTTTACCTTTCTGGCATCCACATCTTGGGCCCCCACATCATCACCAATTATCCCACTTAGCATTAACTGCCATCTCCCACATAAAATATCTTGGGATATTTTAATCCCTGCAAAAGTGCTTTTTGCAGAACTGCGCAACTGTTCAAATGAACAGGTGCGAAAATTATGCGGAAGTGGAGTGGTAACATTAAATGCGGACTTCAAAGGAATTTATATTTTTTCTCAAAAATATCAAAATAATTTGAAATCCCCTAAACACAATTCACCACTTTATAAAAATCCCATTCACAACAACAAAACACACACATAAAAAATTTCAAAGAAACTCTGCAAAAATCATTTTTCAAACAAAGTTGTGTGTTCTCAAAAGCTATTTTCAAACCTTTTTCTTGGTTAAGCAGTTTGTTAGCAAAGATATCCATCTTTTCTATCATCTTCTTAATATCATATAGATTACTTCACAGCAGCGATCTTGTTGGATCCAACTTGTGACCATCTGGTAATCTATATCTTCCATTAAACCCTTTTCAAAACTTTCATTTATAAACAAAAAATGGCAACCGACCAAGGAATCGAACTTGCACCTCAATGGGAAAATTGACTCTGGGTGATGTTCAATTTAAAACAAACAATGTTGTAGGCAATTTTGAATACCCATCTAATGTCCCTGCCTACAAACAAATCATGAAGTTTTTATACAATTGCCCATTGAAAACAACTTTCATCTCAACCCCATACTTTCAGTACCGAAACTACCTCAGGGAGTTTTGGGCAACTGCAGTGGCCTTTGACCCGACACCCTCCACTGATGCAAACAGCCAAAGACCCCTCAGGGAATTTTGCATCAGCTTTTTGCGGTTTTAAATGGGGCCAGAAAATTTACTCTGGATTACAAAACTTTTTGCTCTTCTACAGGGCTAGACTACAACAATGGAAACTATGTTGCTCTCCCTGACTCTAACGAAGTTAGAGCAGGGTAAGAAAAAATTGTTTTGAAACCTGAGTACCTGAACAAAACCCCTGTCACAAAGAACTCTTTTCCCGTGGCTTGGAAGATCTTGTTCACTTTTGTGATTCAGGTCCTCGGTGGGAACCATTCATCCACTGAGTAGATTAACATTGTTCAGTTGATGATGGCACACTGTTTGATGGCAGGGAGACAGGTCGACATTGGAGAGATCATTTACGATGATCTCGTAACCAAGCTACTGAAGGATACCAGGGTGAACTACGTTTCATACCCTAGGTTCCTTTCATGTGCTTTACAAGCGTTACTGGGTTGCAATTACACTCAGGACTATGCTTTAGGCTTCCTTCCTGCAGTCCTGAGTCCTTCAAATTTTTCAAAGGACCCATCCTCAGTCTCTAACATTGAATTGACGGCCCACATGGTTGCCGTAAACAACCAAAGGGACTCAGTGTCTCCACATCTCCCTTATAAGAAAATAGTGAAGTCTCAGACTGTGTCAAAGACCAACAAAAAGACACAGGGCCCTGAGGCTTCAGGGACACAGGCTAAGAAGCCATCCAGGCCCCTGACCAAAAAGCCACCCCGTGACCAAGTTCAAACACCCCCGGTGACAACGAAGGACACTGATACATCACAGTCAGTGTCCTTGGTCCCAACTACTACTTCCCAAGATCTAGAGGGAAACATACAACCCGCTAGTAGGGAAACGCCTTTCACCGTTCCTCATGATGACACTGAGAAATACCCATCAGTGTATGAAGAGACATCTGGGGACAAAGACTCAGGGGGAAACAAACCACCCGCTGATATGGAACCATCAACCCCCCATGGAGTTGCGCATTCCTCAGGGACTGACCCTAAGGACCAGGTGGATAAAACCCAATCCACTGGAATTGAGGGGTCAGGCCCTGACCATAACGAAGGAAAATCTTCTCAGGAAGAGGAGCTGGATAACCCGGTGTTGCAGATTAACTCAATGGCTATTTTTCAGGCTATTCTTGACTCTGATGATGAAATGAGCAAGAGCAGTTAGGAAGAAACTTTTGAAGCTGGGGATGATCTGGAGACTGATGAACATACAACTGTACCACCTGACACAACTTCTCAGTCTCCATTCCAACAAGCTGAGGAATCTCTTCCTGAGGATGCACCCTCTGAGGATGATTCTGTTGCTCTTACAGGCAAGAAGATGATTCGGTTCTTAAGGAAGGCAACCACAGGTCTTCTTCAAGGGTTCACTGATGATATCTTTGACATGCATACTGAACAGGCTATTTATTACTTCAATCTTAAAGATGTTGTTGAAGATTTTCATGATAATGTTCAGGAACAAAACTCCTCCATTGACTTCTCACTGACAAAACTGGTCACCCATCTCAACCAGTTTACTGAAGCCCTCAACAAACTGAATGAGGGTGTTGGTGCTATTAAAGAATCAGTCAACGATGATCCTGAGCTTACAAAGAAGCTGCTTCAGGCCTCAGAGACCTTCATTCAGAATTCTAAGGACTTCCCTGAGCTTGTCAACTTGTTCAGGACCTCTGTTTTTCAGTCTCTGGGCTCCTCAGTAACATCACTCAGCTCTTCATTCAGTGCCCTTGAAAAGAATGTGGCTGACTGGGCTAAATCATCTAGCTCAGTGGCCTGGACTCTAGGATCCCGTATGTCTAATCTTGAGAGTTCTCAGGCTTCTCTCGAAGCTAAGGTGTCTAGCATCCAACAGGACACATCGGAGATCAAGTCTATGATTTCTGAGCTCTTTCAAGCTTTTAAGGAGTCTTCAACTCCTTCGACTTCGGTGACACCACCAACTCTTGCCCTCACTGAAGCTCCGGCAACATTTGAGGGGGAGAATGTCACTGAAGCTCCTATCCCTGAGCCAAATGTCACTAAAGCTCCCATCCCTGAGCCATCTACCAGTCATCAAGCCACTGAAATTGTTTCAAAAGAATCTCCTTCTTACACTGAGGGGGAACATATAATTCAGGTAACTCCAATCTCATCCTATCAGCCTCCTCTCAACAGTCAGCAAGATAAGGGCAAAAGTATTATGACCACACTCAAGCCTGAACAACCAAGGAAGCTAGTCCCTGCTTCCGCGATTGTAAGGTCTGAGCCTGAGCCTGCAAAAGTCCCCTATGAAATCAACGGTGTGATATACTATCTCACTGAAGCTGAAATCCAAGCTCACATGGATAGAGAGGAAAGGATAAGGAAGTCGACTGAGGAGGAAAGGATCATTAAGCCCGCTATCATTGAGATCGTCAATGAAGAAGGAAAATCTCTTGGGCTAGATCCTAAAGACTTGGAGAATAGGGAAGGTGGTGAGAAGTTCAAACAAGCTCAGGATGCTTCCTTGTTAGCACTTAAACAAAGAAGGGATGCAAAACTTAAGAGAGCTGCTTAGGTTAAAAAGAAAAACATAGAGCGGTACACTTGGATCATGACACAGAGACTGAATCCTGATCCCATCACTGATGTCAAGATTCATCCAAAGACCAACCCGGCAGTTGTCAGTGTCTTCAGAGCTCAAGACAAGCGACACTTTGAAGTTCATGATCCCTTTAAGATTTCTGACTTTGGGATCACTGAACTTGACGAATTGGGTCCAATCATTGTCAAGAAAAACAACGCTTGTGTCAAGACCCTGATGAAATCTCTTAGGACTCGCTATGAGAACTTGGCCAAGAAGCATGAAGAACTTGGTATTCCTTCCTTGCTCCCACCTTCAGCTTCAGCCATTCAGGCTGCCTCATCTCAGTCTTCACAAAGGAAGAGGAAACGAGTTGAAACTGAACCAGAGATCAAGGTTCCAGGCCTTGACTGCAACTGAGAACTCCCTGAAGGTGTTACCTTTGTGAACAACCTTGTCCTTGAACAGCCTGAAAGAGGACTGTGCTTCACTGATGAGTTTGGCAACCCCTCCTTCCAGAGATGGTCAGACATTGATAATGCTGGGGTCAAGGCAATGCTGATGAACTTCATGATGGCTTCTCCAATCAAATCTGCTGAGAATATACGGTTCTGCCAAGACTTGAGGGCCAAGATTGAAGGATACCTTGAGAAGAATGTGCTGAGGTCAAAGAGAACTAAGCTTGAAGCTCTTGGCTACAAACTCAACATCTGAATCTGCAAAACCACTTATCCCTTATGTATCTTTTGTTACGGTTAGGACTGTAATAATAATTAATGAAAAGTAATGTTTATGTTTAATCAGTGTCCTAATATTACTTATGTTGAGGCAACATGATCAAGATCTCCTAATGTTTTGATAATGACAAATAAATCTTTGAAACACATAAAACGTCAAACGGTAGCCTAATTCCCCGAAACCATATAGCTGTTGATGGCGCGCTGCCCGCGCGCTGACGCGCAGGCGACGCGCCAGGCGTCTGTATGTTTCGGGCGAATTTTCAAAGTCGGCTTTCCCCTTACCCGACAAATGTGGATCTTTCAATTCAGGTATGTACATGTTATGTGCTTAATTGAGAACACTCGAAACGAGTCTAAGATTTGAGAGATCCTATTTTTAAAACGCCAACTCAAGTTTTCTAACACTTGCCTCTAGCCAAGGCTTTTCTAAACTTAGGGAGCTTATATATTTCACGTATGACACGTGAAAGCATCCATATGCTCATATCCCGTACTTACGTCTTCTCTAATCACGTAACGGTTTTACTCCCTTATTGGTCAAACGAAGTCAAAGGTCACTTTGCGTAAACGCATCCTTACCCACTTGGGTTATGCTTTACATCAAGGCAAAGCACTTGACTTGTTTGCACCAAGGTGTTAGTTGAGAACGTCGAGTCGTGGAAAGTCACGAGATATGAAATTATGGATTCTCGATGTCACGTTACTTGAATATATGAGTAACCTATGAATTTTCTCAACCTATAATCTTAATTGTCAAA
>LBNU01023362.1:50727-71543 GCA_014162995.1 Artemisia annua
ATATATATATATATATATATATATATATATATATATATATATATATATATATATATATATATATATATATATATATATATATATATATATAAGGAAATCATTTTCAATAGATTTTGATGATAGATAATCCACTGGAAAACCCTAATTTCACACCAAACCCTAACCCTAACGTGGAATCACCAATTGAAAACCCACCACTGTCAACGGCGGAAGCTCCGCCGGAAAAACCCATTGCAGAACCATCAT
Organism: Artemisia annua; assembly: GCA_014162995.1. Lineage (NCBI taxonomy): Eukaryota > Viridiplantae > Streptophyta > Magnoliopsida > Asterales > Asteraceae > Artemisia > Artemisia annua. The sequence goes on from LBNU01023362.1 coordinate 50,974, forward strand.
CGCCGTCGCCGTTTCCACCACCGCCGGAAAAAAGCACTGATTTTGATACAAACCCATGAATCACCGGTTGTACAGCATGTATCATCACCACCATTCGAAATTGAAGATAATAATAATGAATCTTTGTCTCTAGTAGAAGTCGAAAATAACCCGAAACTGTGGCGGGTCAGTAAAAGGCTGCGCGTTGTGGGTTTAGTTTGAAGAGTGTTATTTAAATCTTGATTCCCAATCCAAGAAAATATACAATTACAATCATCAATTAAGGTTATGGGCAAACCCACTTATAACTTGGGGGTGTAGGTGACAGTGAGAGGAGAGGAAGAGAATGAAATGTGGGGGCAAAATATATAAAAAAGAATATTAGTATAAAGGAATAAGAAAAGGACAAAATATATAAGTAAAAAAGATGAATTTAGAAATAGGGGGCAAAAGTCTGGTGCAATGGTACAACGGTGACCGGTTTAGCCGGTGACCCGTTGCAAAAGTGACACATATAGCATAACATTAAAGGTTTCAACAAGTTTCGTTGGTTAATTATATTAGTATTTTTGAGAGTTCGTTACCTAACATTAGAAACTTTTTAAAGTTCATTACCTATCTGTGTAATTTTCCCAACCCAAAACCACTTGCATCAAACCCTAAACCACTATACCTCTTCCCAACACACTCTTACATATTCCCTTACACACTCTTACAAAAGTGTACCTTTGTCCCCCACATACAAACTCCCACACTTTATTCCCTTCCACTTTATACACTTTCCCATACACTTACACATCCCTTACACACATCACCTTTTTGTACTTTTTTGTCCCCCTCACACAAACACACATTCAAAATACACACACTTCACTCACATACCTCTCTTTACACACACTTACACATTTCATCCCTATACTCTTATACACAACTCATACCTATACCCATCACATCTATACAACCCATCTCTACACACACTCTTACACACTTTTCATTCAAAATACACACACTACTCACAACCCATACACACACTCACTTACACACTCTTACACACTCTTATATTCCTTACACACTTTACATCTCAACCATCCAATCTCTTAAACCATCTCAACCCTCCATTCTTTTCAACACATGTTTTTAATCACAACCCTCCATTTTAAACCAACTCATCTCAACCATCCAACCACACTTTCCCCCCAAGCAAAGCATATTCCCTTTGGAATATTCCTTTCTTAACCCAACCATGGTTCACTCACCCAACCATGATTAGTTCCCATCACTTAACCCTAACCCAACCTTGGTTAACCCTAACCACATACACACCCAACCATGGTTAGCTCTTAACCACACCAAGGATGGAATATTCCCTTGGATATACCCTTCAACCTAACCATGGTTCACTCTCAACCCAACCATGGTTAACTCTCTAACCTTAACCCTTTTCACACTTAACCATTGTTAACCTTCTAAATCTTTAACATAGTTACACCTTAACCCTTCCCTTGTGAAATATACCATGGCATATTCTCTTCTCAATTATGCCATGTGAGGAATAACATCTCTACCCCTTCCAATTACCCTTTCTACACTTTACACCCTTGGTAATTTGCTTTCTCTTTAACTACTTCACAAAATGGTTTTCAAGTTGGCTATTTGAGTTGGTAAACCTTGGAATGATTAATGTTAAGGTTTAGTGTGAAGTACAATTGGGGATTTAGCAAGGTGTGGTATTTACAAGACCCGAAACTCAAAGTTTGGGAAATTGTTACAGACGCCTGGCGCGCTAACGCGCCAGGGACGCGCCGGCCTCGGTAGAATTTCCCAAGTTTGGGTTCTTGGCCTATAAATACCACCCTTGCCTCTTGTATTCCTCACCCCTTGTCATTATTCTTTCTCTCTATATTCTTTCTCTCCAAACACTCTCTAATCTCTCTATCTCTAATCTTGTGTTCTTGATTTTCATTCTAACATCTTTGAAAGAACACATCTCCTTGCAAGGGAAGAATCACAAGAACTTAATCCACTCTTGTGATTGTGTCGAGGGTCTTCTTATCTTTACCCTTTCAATTACAATCGAGTCTCTAGGTTAGGTTAGGGCTTGGTTGAACAAACTTATATTCATTCATTCAATTGTTTGTAAGGGAAGTCTTGTGTCTTGGTGACCAAGCCTAGATCATTGGAGATCTAGTTGGGGTTTGATACTTCCGGTGGGAAGTCTTGGTAGTGATCTTTGTGATCCTTAGGTGAAGTCGAATCGAGAGATTCTTTTGGGTGGTTTCCGAGGCCGGAATACCGTTGGGGAGTAGCTTTTCTTTGTGAGCACTGATCTTAGTGCATATCGGTGGAGTGAAGTTGTAACGGTTTGTAATCGACCAAAAGGATTATACTAGAGTAATAGTATCGGTGTCGTGGATTCGCAACTGGACGTACGGATGGTATAAACCCCCCATCCCGAACCAGTATATATCGTTGTGTTCTTTACTTACTTTATATACTTTGGTTGTGTTTGTGGTTGTTGGATTATTGTACAACNTTGTGAGCACTGATCTTAGTGCATATCGGTGGAGTGAAGTTGTAACGGTTTGTAATCGACCAAAAGGATTATACTAGAGTAATAGTATCGGTGTCGTGGATTCGCAACTGGACGTACGGATGGTATAAACCCCCCATCCCGAACCAGTACATATCGTTGTGTTCTTTACTTACTTTATATACTTTGGTTGTGTTTGTGGTTGTTGGATTATTGTACAACCACTTGGTGTTCTTCTTGGCTTAAAGTTTTTAAACAACTAAAAAGCCGAAGAAACCGTATTCACCCCCACCCCCCCTTTACGGTTCTACAACTTAGATACTCTCAGTGTGAGAAGAAGACCCTTGCTCACTCACACTGACTCATAGAACACTTAGGCTATTTGTATATCCAAATAGGGGGAGACTGTTGGGTCACTGAAATTCCCCAAGCTTCCCTTAACTAGGATTTGAACATAAAATAACCTAAGTGTTAGATTCCCTTAAACGTAATCAAGTCATTGAGTGAACAGTCACTCAGTGAGTCATCTTCAGGATGCTTAGAACAAGCTTAACGAAGAAAGGTTTTCCATTCAGTGAGGCGGACTCTCAGTGAGTGGCATCTAAGCCAAAAAAGAAGGTGATGGATTCAGTGAGTGATGACAATAGCTCACTGAATCCCCAAGTCTCCTCACCAACTATGAAGACTGAAGAAAGCTACCTGAAGACTGAAGAATAGGCGGGATTGGGAGGGAAAGTTTGAATTGTTCTAATAAAGTGCTTTATCAGTTTATAAGTCAAACTTTCCTTATTTGGCTACAATCCAACCTATGCCTAAAAAGGTTATCTGTCTTCTAACCCAATATGGGTTGCTTTTAACAGAGAACAAAATCTTCTAAGATTTATCTTATGAAGTCTTTAATCTCTTGGATAATAGTATGTATTATACTTGTGTATAAATAGGATCATAAAGTGGAGAAAAGGGTACGTTTGTGTAATTAATGCTTAGACATTCACAAACCCTTTTCTCCTCCAAAGAACATACTTGTACTCGAGATAGCTCGATTGTACCTTAGTTGTCACTTAAGCATAGCTTAAGTTTAGTGAGGAGAAACACACCATACTTGTCGTTTCAATCCCAAGTGTTTATTCCGCAAACACTTGGGTATAATTCTTTGATTCATTTCTAATAAGAATTCAACATTGAAAATTACCTTGTATTTTGATTTGTGTTTTATTCTTATAACCTATTTATATCAAAGAACTTCATTACATCATTATACCATAATATACTTTTAGATTAACTTTTATAGTTAACTTAACCGGGTAAACGGGACCAAAAAGAGGAAATGCTGGGAATGTGGAGAGAATACTCATACACATAGCAAAAAGACTTGTATGCTAAATCAATAGGCAAAAGCAAAAGCGGTTGTTCAAGTGGTTACACAAGCAATGAATAACGCTGATAGAAACCGATGTTTTTTTACTTTATAATTACTTTTTAAGTTTCATCCATTTTATATTCTCGTGGATTGTTACTTCAGTTTAACTGAGACACGAATTGTTACTTCAGTTTTAAATTTGATTTGTGGATTAGTTGTTGAATAAGAACTTTAATTGGATTTTAATTTTCCATGTTTATTATTGTGTTTAAGGTATCCGGTTACAACTGCAAGTTGTTTAGAAAAAGTACACATGTAAATCACCTGTGATTCTCATGCTAAATCACTTGTGATTCACCGACTAAATCACTCGTGATTCTCATGCCAAATCACTTGTGATTCTCATGCCAAATCACTTGTGATTCTCAAGCTAAATCACTTGTGATTCGTTGAATCAATTTTGATTTTTTTTTCAAATTACACATGATTTCAGAAACAATCACGTGTTATTAAACAGTGAAGTAACAATTTTGTTTAGGAAATGTTATAAATTTTGTTACACACATAAATCACTTGTGATTCTCATGCCAAACCACTTGTGATTCTTATGCCAAATCACTTGTGATTCTCATACCAAATCACTTGTGATTCATTGAATCACATGTGATTGCGTTTCAACTTACACATGATTTCAGAAATAGTCACATGTAATTCACAAATTAAGTAAGTGATATCCTGAAACAGTGAAGTAACAAGTTTGTTAAAAAATGTTATAAAGTTTGGTACACATAGATCACTTGTGATTCTCATGCCAAATCACTTGTGATTCGCAAGCTAAATCAATTTTGATTAAATCACATGTGATTCTCATTCAAAATCACTTGTGATTCTGAGGCTAAATCACTTGTGATTCATTGAATTTGTTTATTTTTTAAATTACACGTGATTTCAGAAACAATCACATGTGATTCACATATTATAAATTAAAAGTAAGTGATATCCTCAAATAGTGAAGTAAAATGTTTGTTTAGAAAATTGTATAAATTTTGGTACGCATGTAAAACACTTGTGATTCCCATGCCAAATCACTTGTAATTCTTAGACTAAATCACTTGTGATTCATTAAATCACATGTGATTTATTGAATTACATGTGATTGTTTTTCAAATCACACATGATTTCAGAAACAATCACATGTGATTCACATATTATATATTAAAACTTAGTGAAGTAACTGTACTTAAAACATTCATTTCCCAAAAGTTAGTAATGTAAACAAGTCTATTCCAACACACATTTAAAGATACGAAATAGACATCATATTTCCATCTAATACATACTAAATATTCACTTGTCCATAACTAGAAAAATCTGAAAGTCACTTGTTCATCCCAACTACTTGCAGTAAAACATAAAACATTTTAACAAGAGTAGATAAGTTGTTAGTTACAAATACATACTATTGTCAAGCAATATCCTAAACACGTTCCATCCTGGTAAAATCACAAGAATGTTCCTTCTTGTCACTGATAGCCTTCTTGTTCCATCTAGACAAGGTCCTTAAACTGCAGCTTCGTCGAAGTCTGTGCCTCTACTTGCGGCTTCACCACCTACTTTTTTTGTAAAGAAAACCTTGGGGATGCACATTACTTTCAATTCCATGTTTATCTTCCTCAAAATTTTCATGGGGATTCGCCTTTGGAGCAGGCTCCGCCTGAGGAGGTTTCACATTTGGTTGAAGCGGCTTCATCATAGACTGAGGCTACGCCTTTGGTTGTGTCTTCACCTTAGGCTGAGGCTCCTTAGACATCTTTGTACATGAACCCACCTTTGCTTGTCATTGTCACAAACACATGTGATTCACATATAATATATCAAAAGTAAAGTACATGTAGGAATATGAGGGGCTCGGGACATCATTAACTCTTGAAGCTTTGTCATTAAAAACAACAATGTTTTGACATGGAGTTTAATATCATCACCTACACAATTATCAAAATCATCTAGAGGATTATATTTCTACTCACCTAAATTATAACAACAAAAGTATTAATCAATAACAAATCACATGGGATCTGGGTATTTCAAAATTAGGCTAAAACCAACTCAACAAAACGTTGATTTACACCTTTTTTAAAATCACATCAAGCATACTCACTTACTATCATAATAAATCAGTATAAGAGAAAAATCTACATAAAAATATCAATTACAAAATTATGAATAAAGACTTGAGCAACTAGCACAACAAGGATAAAGATATAATAACTGAACAAAAACATCAACATCAGGTTAAAAATTTACCAGAAAACAATCATCTTCTACGTCAATTGATTAACAAGTTAACGAGAAGCGGAATCACGAATAGATAATAACGTTATTTCACTTTTGATGTCCTTTAATCTGATTGTTATTATGATTAACGGATTGAAATGATGAAATCGGTGTAAAAATTCGAGTTTTGTTAAGTGTTTGTGTATATGTGTGAGTGAGAGATCTGATAGAGAAAAAGAGAAATAAATAAATGTGTGTTTTGTGTTGTTTCTATGAAAGAATTGTGCTAAGCACGTGAGTTTGCCAAGTAGTGTGGATGACGTTTTAGCCCTTCTGCCAATTTAATATTAATTACATAATTTTTAATTTAATATACCCTTTTAATATCAACCATTAAATGAAGTGGAATGGAAGGTGAGGATCTTAATATTCGATCTTTGAAAAAATGGTGATCTCTAGTGAACCAAACTCTAAGTGACAAATGATTTAAAATCATTAATTATCCTTATGCTTTTGAGGAAAAAAAGTTTTAACAAAAATAATGAGAATTTTATTAAAAAGTTCAAATAATAGCAATATTTCAAACCATGCTAACACACACGTTCTTCTATCTAGTTCACTAGTAAACATATTTCTAAAATCATGAGTCTCAACGAGGAGACTTTTGTTCTAGAAAAAAGAGTCCATGCCAACATGTTAGGTGTTTTTGTAACAATAGCAAGGTTTTTAATAAAAAAAACTTTAAGAGATTATTATGTTCAAATAGTTGTTACACTCTACATAACTGTATTAGTGATTCTGAGGTGGATTATAGATTTAAGGGCAAACTAACATATTACTTTTATTGATAAAAATCTAACTAATGTGATAGACGTTTCTATGTTTAAAATGCATGTTGGTCATCGTAATGGTACTATTGCATACATACATAAAATTTAAATTTTGAAGTTACTCTTTGTTTGACCTTGTATGATGTGTTGGTTGTACGTGAGTATTTTGTGAGTCTGATGTTTGTGCACAAAATTGATAGAGATAGTAGCATGTTTGTTGGTTTTGATGAAATGCAATGATATATATTACATCAGGATTTGAAGATATGAAAATTTATAAAGCCTTGTAGGCAGAGTCATGGTTTAAATTACTTTGATAGTAAAAATGAATGTATTAAACAGTCTGCTACTTGTAACAAATCTTGTGTGATGAAGGTATTAAAAATGAAAGTTTTAAAAAATGAAAAAAGAAAATAAATTTGTGGATCTCAAAAGGGGAGTTTTTTCTTGTGTGATGAGGAAGATATATATTACATCAGGATTTGAAGATATGAAAATTTATAAAGACTTGTAGGCAGAGTCGTGGTTTAAATTACTTTGATAGTAAAAATGAATGTATTAAACGCTACTTGTAACAAATCTTGTGTGATGAAGGTATTAAAAATGAAAGTTTTAAAAAATAAAAAAAAAAAGAAAGTAAATTTGTGGATCTCAAAAGGGGTGATTTTTCTTGTGTGATGAGGAAGGGTGATTTTAAGTGTGTGAGTGAAAAGGGATGTGAAAAAGAAAAAAGCTGACATGGCATGAAATGGCATGACATGTCATCAAAAAGGGGTCATGGCTTGAGCCATGACACCTAATAGTCAATATGTTAAAAATGATTTGCAATATGACAAGTTCTTCTCGCATGTTAAATGAGTTTACGAATTAAAATTGAAACTTTATGACAAACTTGATGAATCATGCCTTATAATGCGTGCACACACACACTCTTTGTCTCTCTAAAAAATCAAGAGTTTCCTCTATGAAACTTTCTTCCTTCTATGAGACTCCCCATCCCAAACAAAAATATATACTATAAGAAAGTATTTTTATTTCGATTTTGACTTTAATTGTTTTTTTTTTTTGTGTCACATAATATTTGATGAAAAGTATACCAATGAAAATACATTTAAAACACAAATCCATTTATATATTTTACATCAAGTATTATAACTAGCGTATTATGGTGTTTATGTAATATCAAAGATGTAAAAGTAATGAGTATCTTATAAAAAATAACTTTATTATTTGTTTAATCACTTTTTTGTTTAATTTGTATATGTTCTTTTTCGTAATTTTACACTTTATAATTATAGTTACAACTACGTTATTAAACACGTTTTCAAACAAACAACTAATGCTTAGTGCTACTACTACTGTTACTGCTTACTGCTAGTGCTACTTGTCGCCAAACATACCCGTAGAGTGAGGTGGATAAGGAATTGTACTTGTGTTCGAAAAATCATAAGCATCCTTTTGTGTTTTTAAAATTCGAGCATGTGTGTATTTAAAACATGCGATTTCCAAACACACTTATCATGGAAATGCAACAAGGGAGCATTCTTCATTAAAATTCCCTATATGTTTCAAAAACTTAAGACTTGCTTTACCGTAAATTAAAGTTACTGCCACTGTGATAGAAAAAGTTTTACATTTAAAAGAAAATACTTTGAAACTCTTACATACATTTTTTTTAACAGCAAAGTGATAATTTAATAAAGCCTAATAAGAAATTAGGCAAATTATACAAAGGTGGAGAAGACCACAAGTCTCGGATTGTTAAACGACTCAATCCAGTTGAACGAGCACTTTTTGTGTCTACTATAGATCCAAATTATAGATACATAGGTAGTCACTATATATGATCATACACGCTTCTCTCGTATCTTCATAGTATATATATGTTCTTATTTTGAAGAAACACATAAACCTCGCACCTAGTAAAACCAAACCTTAACATCATCTAACACTGGCCCACAAAAATGACCAAAATCATGAAGCTTTGTGTGATAAAAGGCACTCCAAAAAGTAATTCGTGTGCGTGTTGATATTGCCTTGAACTTAAGAATTCCAGTTGTAAATTCACCCTTTCCCTGAGACTCATGTTTCAGTTTCAAGGTTTCTCTAGCAGCAAAGGCCTCGACCATCATTGAACCATGGCAACCATTATGCGCATCGCCTATGACAAATGTTAGCCTATAGAATTTGTTAGGAATGGTTCGTATGATTTGTGCAATGGCTGTTTCTCGGCCACCAACCAACTCAATTGCTGATAGACCTGAGGGTACATTGAAGTGCTTCGAGTCTATGTATTTTGCTGGTTTGAGCGATTCAATGATCCATCCGGGGAGTGGGGATACTATGTCATGTATTTTGGGGAGGAGAAGCACTCCTGTTGAGAAATTTTTGAACACATATGGACCAATTTCGAAGTCACCATTTTTCACCAAATTTCCTACACGCAAAAGAAAGTTGTTTATTGTTAAGGCCCTTTTACATTTGACCAGATAAACAGTAAGCAATGCATATACTTTGCAAGTGTTTCGTATAAAATAATTGTAGCTAATATGTTCCCTCAATTAATTGGTAATTAATTACTACTTATATCCTCAAAAGTTTAGATTCCCGTCGACCTTTTTTGAGTGTCGACTTACCCTTCTCAAAGACTTAGCCTAGACACAATGAGAAACTTTTCAAATGACGATCTTTAGCAAGCACCAAGAAGTTAAGAGAATCATTACAAGCAATGAAAGAATAATACCTGCATGATACTTCAGAGGTTTCATCTTTTTTATTGCGATGGCATCTAAGAGAGGCCCACAAGTGGGGTCCTCTTGGATCCCAGGATTATGAAAGGTAACCTTCACTATGCTACGAATAGCTTTAAAAGCATAAGCATAAGTATCTCCTCCATCTGTACTATACAATGTCTGAATTGGTAGCTCACCCGACTGTCCATCAGCATTCACCATGAGCTTCTCGTCTTGAGCACAAGTTCTTGTAGCCGCAAATGTGAGAGAGTAGGTGGAACCAGCCTCAACGTTAATATACTGTGATAGAGAAGCTTCATTCCCAAGCCTCACTGCATGAGTCCCACGAGGAACCGCAAAATAGAACCCACCTGGTTGTGGCCCACCTGAGACGTACTCGACTATACCCTTGATTTCCCATTTGGGCAAAGAATATTTTCCTATGATCATTCTTTTCTTCAGGTTTGATGGTTTTGGACCTAGCTCAAATTGACCATTAGGAAGCATTCCTGTAGAATAAAAAAGCTACGGTTAATGTTAAAAAAAATAAAGTATTTGCTTTACTAACAAAATAGAAACATAAAAAACGACATCCAGGTTCTGTTTCATAGCGCTTGCTTACGTAGTTCAAATAATTAAATCTTCAATATATACGAATGAGATTCTAATATATAAACGCTAAGAATCGCATTTAAATTACGAATATGAAGTTTCAGTTATCAATCTATAAAGATAAATTTAGTAATTTAGTGATAGCATTCTAAAGAGAAAACAAGGTCATTTTAATTTTATCATGATTAATTTTAAGGATGTTGAAAGTAAGAAAACAGTGTGACATTTGAATCAACATACCATCACGAATAGGAACGCGACGAGTATCATTAGCAGCATAAGTTTGGCAGGAAACATGGGCGAAGTAAAGAATCATGAAAAGGAAGGAGAAAGAGGATAAGAAAGACATTTTCGATTGTAGTGTACAAAAAACAAGTACACAAGAAGTACGGGTTTTCACCTTATTTATAAAGCATTTGCGCATATCACATGTTACAACTTGGTTTATATTTTTAAATGTGAATTGATTAGCAAGGGTACATTTACTTTTGATATACACACCGAGTTACAAGCATGACAAGCATCGTGTAATGCATGTAAATATTTTAAATACATCATTCTGGTTTTGCTAATGATTCAATTGTCTACACAAAAGAGCATTCATGTAAAATTTCACTGACATGATAATACGATCGAGATAGGCAAATTGCATCATGATATATCTGAATTTACCAAAATTAATTTTGTATATAGTCGACTTTAGAATTCCCTATTGTATGTACGAAACTTGTTTTGTTGTCTTGTAATTGTATGCACAAATGTATTAAAGTTGAATATAGTGCAATTTTCCCTACAATGTATAAACTAGTTTCAAGATATTCAAGCAAAAAATCAGAATAATATATTTGGCAAGGTTATTGAGATTGTGATCTTAATCGTAGATGTTAAGCTCTTACTAATCTAATTAATAGCGGAAACCTTATCGTTTCCATAGGCTCTCTAAATAGGTAAGATCAGGGTAGCATTGTGAATTTTTTTTTTTTTTTTTAACGGTGTTTAGATTAGAAACTAGCAAGGTCTAGAATTGTGATAAAGTCATATTTGCTTATGCTTCTACTTTTGACTTGTGCAAATGAGCTTAAAGTTCTATCCTTAATAGCCAATTTTGTCCAAGGTTTTTAAAACTGGATCGGTCATTGAACCGGCGTGCAAACATTAACACTTGTGGACCAGAACCTACTAACATAATTTAGTATCGAACATGAAATGTTGGCCTTCAAATTCAAGAACAGAACGTATTGTCGAAATATACGATCCTTGTATCTAGACCTATGAAATAGGTCATGTGAAGTTGTGAACCATCAGTAACTGCCATTAACCACCATCAACACCATGAGACATTCTCTTCACGCATGAAAACCTTTTTTACCGAAAAACCTTGTAGCACGCTACCATGCATGTCTAAATCCCTATCTATTTTTTTTCCTTGAACTATTCATGTCGTCGTCAACTCGTCGTTATGCACGGACTCTGATATATTATACAACGTGTTGCATGTAAGTTAATCTACTTATTATGTTTTCATGATAAACTTTAATCTTCTAAGGTAAATTGATAGCTTAAGCACCTGTATCAGAGAAAAAAGATACGATTAGATTGAAATAGATGGTGGTGGGAGCATTTAAGTGGGTGTGGGTTGGCATTTGGAATCGTCACGTTACATCATGTGCCTCATGTGCCTAGCTCTAATATAAGTCGATAACCAAACTACAACATTGACTTTCATCCTATAATGCATATACAGTTACTCCGTACAAAATTAAGGAATCAATTTAATTAGTGCAAAGGTCCAGCATGTACAAAACCATGCATGGATTTCATATACTCCCTCCGTCCCAAAATTATTGTCCACTTTGAATTTTTAAAGTCAAATAGGTTCAACTTTGACGATAAATATATATTTGTTATTATATAATACTTGATAAAAAATTATACCATTGAAAATTACACTTAAAACCCAATCCCTTTATATATTTTGCATCAAATATTATATAACACCCACAAAAATATTTAAGGTCAAATTTAAAGAAGAAAGACTAAAAAAGTCAATAGTGGACAATAAATTTGGAACGGAGGGAGTATCAAAGAGCGAGGTTTAACTTACGTAAGTTCTAAGCATCAGTTAACACTGCTTTTTGAAACATTACGTTAGACCAAAAAGAAAAATGATTTAATTTGCATGTGGTTATGATCAGTACTCCGTATTATTCTTCTTGCATATTGAAAATCAGTTTTGTATAGACTAAAATTAAATTTTAGTCCTTGCAATATGCCGTATAATATTGTGTTATCACATGCATGAAGTTTGTTTCTCAAATTTAGATGCTATATGATTTTTTAATTTTTTTTCCCCTGAATTTAAAGTTTCTTGTTTTGTTTTGTTCTTAATTTGATATAAAGTTATTTGACAATTTCGTGAATTATATATGATGTGTTCAGTATTCAGTTCGCTATATACAAAATATAAATACAATATCCCTTTCATTGCAAGCATGCACACACACATTATCTGTTCATTTTCACATTTTCTTATCGTGTAAAACCATCAAACTTGTATTTAAAATAATTGTTGTTATTTTCCCTAGCTAGAAGGATAAGTTCTCTAATATGATGTGTGAGTATGTTAGAAAAATTAAACATTAAGTCTTTAAAATATTTATGCAGCACATTGAGTCAAAGTCTACAAAACCGTTAAACTGTAAGGATTAAATTGTGGGCAGTGGAGCATTAAAGGCCACATTACAGAAGAGAAAAATACGGCATAAAATGTGTGTGAACTCGTACACTCTAGTGCATGAGTGCATTTTTCATAAAATGATAATCAGAACTAATGATTCTTTCACAGGTACTGGTTATATATTACTCCCTCCGTCCCAAAATTATTGTCCACTTTGAATTTTTAAAGTCAAATAGGTTCAACTTTGACCATAAATATATATTTGTTATTATATAATACTTGATAAAAAATTATACCATTGAAAATTACACTTAAAACCCAATCCGTTTATATATTTTGCATCAAATATTATATAACACCCACAAACATATTTAAGGTCAAATTTAAAGAAGAAAGACTAAAAAAGTAAATAGTGGACAATAAATTTGGGACGGAGGGAGTAGTATATTACAGACTTAATAGTTAATTTCTACTACATACGTACTTTTTTTCCATCTCAAGATCTCTACCTTATAAAGGTATAAACTATCGTAATTAAAGATAATCACAAACTGTATAGTTCATGTAAATAAAACAGAGACTGCTTAACTTTTGTTATGTGGCAAAAAAAACAAAGGAAATAATTTTACTATAAACTTATATAAAGTTCAAAACTTGACGTTTACACCAAGAGGCAAGAAGTATAGTCTATAGGTGATCTATGACATACACAAAGTGTTTAAGATCGAAGAATGACTATAACCGGTTATATATTGAGACCCGGATAATAAATATTAATAATGGAGAGGGAACACTCGTAGCGATACAAATTTAAAAAAAATGAGATACAAAATCTTGCAGAAAATGATTAAGCCTTTTTTTTTTGGAGCAAAATTTTGACTAAGCCTAAAACACATTATGAGTCGGCCAATAGCCCATGATGCCCTCTTTGCCTTAAGCTATTACGATTCCAACTAGATGTTTAGGTCCAAGACCTTTTTTCAGAAGCCATAGCACTGGGCTTTTCAGATTTGACAAGAATTAGGATTAAGCTTGGCCCCGTTTGGCATTTGAAGTAAGGCGCCGTTTGGTTTGGTGCATAGTAATCGGTTAATCGGTTTGATAATAGGGTATAATTGGAACGGATATGAATTAAGGTATCAATTTAAATATCGTTGTTTAGTTCGACAAAAGAGATTTAGGTATCATCTTTACTATTTATAAAGATTGTATGCTTATTCTAAAAACTTAAAATGACTTAAAATTAAGTAATGTTAGTAGACTATTATACCCTTTATTATAAATGACAACAACATCTACCACTAAATTAATAGTTAAATATTCTTTAATTATCAAACTTTTATCGTTTTTTTTTCTAACTCATATTTTTTTCTCGCAATACAAATTGAATTCGCAAATGTTGCATCAAGGGTATGGGGTCACACTAGAAACACAAGTTCGCAAGTATAATTATTTGCTGCTATACACCGTCGCTTTGCACGGGAATACGTCTAGTTTAGGATAATATGTGTAACCACTCGTCTACTTCTATTAATATATCAAATAAGGATTCCAACTTGTGCGTTGCTGCGGAGTACCTATATACGTTAGAGTTGATTCGATCTTTATGCGCTAGATGTGTTTGTAACAGTATTTGTGATACAATGATACTCACAAAATTATAAAACAATCAATATATTACAAAGGCACATGTAACAAAAGATCTAAACATACAATTTGTGGTATTTACATGGACTATGCAAAGCAAACCATGGACAACACCTTTTTTAATTTCTTCCACCCGCCTTATTCGCGTATTACAATTTCCAACTAATATCTTTGATACCCTAAACACAAAAGAGAAAAGTCCAATAATAGTTGTACCCAGAATATGCATGTTTCACTTCAGATACCGCAAAGGTTGCAAAAGACAACAGAATAACGTCATAATAATAACTAATATTTTAACGTGCATGGTATGTTGCAACCGCTTGTTGGTGTGAAAGTTCTGGCCTGCAACATACACAAAAACTCCATGCTAAGAATAACATCTGCAAGCTGAAAAATCAATGCAGATATAAAAAATCCTAAGTTTAAAAACCCTAAAGATAACCAAGAAGGTATGTTGCCCTTAAAAACCTTATTGCAAACCCATTAAATTATTGAATAAAAAGCAATTGTGTTTCCTTTTTATCAACATCACTTATGAAATCAACAACATAAAATCAGCAGCTAGGACCTGATACCAGACCTTATTCCAAACACGTTGTATACAATGACACACCAGCACACAGCGCGAGAAACAACTGGCTCTTTCTAGTCAACAACACCCATAAAACCGGCAGGCAAGACCATAACTGGCTTCCCGCACACACGTTCATGCAAACCATGAATGATATGAATAACAATTTTAGCAAGTGAGAAAAACTGATGAATATCAACATATGTAAGGTTGGGTTTGCGTAAGAACGGCAGAGACATGCTAATAACACCATTGGAATTTTTTCAACTTTTCTAAATATTATTAATGAATGAATCACATAGATTTACAAAGAATAACCTACGGAAAACTACCCCCGAGTTGAAAAATGAAACTCTTCTAAGTCAAACAACAAAAGACTGCTAGCTGCTTTGTTGTTTCGAGGAGCGGATGATTCTAACCATAATACTTCGTATTATTTTCTTTGTAGGAATCTACTTAACTTGGTTCCAACCGAGTGTTTATTTAGGAGGGGAAAGAGTGGCTGCATTTGGGTTGCATGATAAGTTGTCCACTTGATACAGATAGGCACATGCCTAGTAGGCTAGTCTGAAGCGTACTTTCGGCTTTCTCGATTTGACAACTTATAGTTCCAATGCCTATTTCACGTATATCGATAAGTACTTGAACTTATCTTCCTAAAAAATTTTCCCGTCCATACATTCAGAGGTTGTGGTTGAAATCCAGAATCAAGTCTTCAGAGTTAAAGAGACATTTGTTAGATCTCAGTGACCCTGGTGTTGCCTTTAGCTCCTTTTAAATCACTCCCTGACACCGCATCAGTTTGTGAGATGTTTTATTTAGTTGGTCTTCGACTTCCCTAAAGCCATACAGGCGTGATGAGGCGAAAAGTGTACCGCTTTTCGGGGGTCATTTAAGCCCTAAATCGTATTTATTTGATCAAATATCGCCCTAAATCGTTCCTTTTGGCATTTTAGGTACTTTGGAGCGAAATTCTGGAAAAGGAAGAATTTTGGACGTTTTTGGAGCATAAAAGTGAAGAATTCGACAAAGTGCCAAATTCTGCTGGAATAGTACCTGTAACGGCGTCAAGCTTGGACGTGACGCCGTCAGGCCTTGATAAGCCAGAACGATTTTTGGGAGTTTAAAGGGGGACGGCGTCAAGAAGGCCATCAAGAAACCCTAATCACGGCGAGGTGACGGCGTCAAGGCTATAATGTGACGCCGTCAGATCTGTTTTTCTATATATATTCGCATAATTTTTAGTCATTAGTGTGGAACTTTTAAGGGAGAAACCCTAGACGATTTTCAGCAACCTTTTCAAGGTTTTTTGCCTTGAGATCTTCCATGTTACATTGAAGATAATTAATCAATTAATCATTCAATATGTCTATGTGTTGTTTGATTCTATCTTGTTCTTGTCTTTTGTTTAACATGCTAGGCTAAGTTTTCTTTGTGTTTGCTTAGATCTAATGAAACCTAACTATTGATTATTGATTGAATGGTGTGTTATTAATTGTATTGGATGAATGTTTATCGATGTTAGGCTTAAGAAAACTGGCAGACTTCCAATTGGTAACATGCTTGAACATCTTAAGAAACATGAACCAAGGTGTACTAAGGTTATTTGATTGTATTTAATGCATGAGCGAATTCTAGTGATCCCATGTTAGGAGCTTCTTAGCCGGCTCGACATAGGAGTGAAGTAGGAGCTTGTAGAGTTGGGGAAGTCCGTACACACCCCCACGACCGGTATTAACGAATACAATCCGTCATCCACGCAATTAATACACACTAATCAATCGGTAAAAGATAGTTAGGGAGTAAGGAAATCTAAGTAAACACACTTCTCTCCATATAAGTTTTCACAAAAATTTACTTTCATTTTATTTTATTTTATTTGCAATTGTAGTTATTTGGGTTAGTTGACTAGCAACTAATTCCGCCCACTCCTTCAAACCCGAGATTTTTACTTGCTTTCCAAAAAAATATAAAAATACAAAAATAATCTTCCCTCACCCTTAGACCTATTAGAGTAGTTTTTCAATCCTAACGACACTATTCCTCTAGAGAACGATCAATCCCCCGGTACTTGCCACTACACTATACTACATCGGTCAGGTACACTGCCTGGTGGGGATTGCAAGCTTCTCAAGATCCCTTGAAAAGTAAAACCTTTTTGCGAGGGTGCAATCTCACGCATCAAAGTTTTTGGCGCCGCTGCCGGGGAATAGTTATTGTTAAGGTTGAATTATTATTTTATTAGGTCTACTCGCTAGATTCCTTTCTAGTGAGATTTTTATTTTATTTTATTTTTCTAGTTTTTCTTTAGTCTATCTTTTTCTTTGTGTGTTTATTTGTTTGTTTGTTTGATTTTATTTGCTTCCGTATGTATGTTTAATTTTTATTGTTATTGATTCATGTTTCAAACTAACTTGTGAAAATGTTTTATTTTGTTTTTAACTTCGTCTTAACTACATATAAAGGTATTTTGCAAAAGATAAGTGTAAGGGAAATCTAAATCGGTTTATAAGAACAAATGAACATGAATCATACCAATATTAAATTAACAAACATATTAGTAATTGTTTGAATCAAATGCTTGTATCGAGTCATAATGATATTTTGCAGGATTTCCAGGAAGTAAGAATTGAGTTTTTCCAGAAATTTTCCAGAAACTTAACATGAAAAATCTGTTAGATCACTTATGACGGCGTCAAGCTCCAGGCTGACGGCGTCAAGCTCAGTTTTCTGGAATTTTTGAAAGTTTTGTTTTTCTTCCGAAATCATAAAATGCTTTATAAAATCTCTAATTTATAAACTGCAGGAATCTGCAAAATATTCATTCCACAAGCATTATATCCTTATACAGATTCATCCTGCCGATGTTATGCAAGTTTTCGTGTTTGTTTTCTCAGGTTTAACAGGTTATTTTGGACAAGAAGATGATTTATATTTCGGAAGGGAAGCTTTGAGCGTTCATTTTCTTGGAAGAAGATCTAACCATGTTACAACTTTATCCACCGAGCGAATCAGGGGAGTATTTGATTTCATTCTTTACCTTATTTACTTTTACATCTTGTTATTTGAACATTGGGGACAATGTTCATCTTAAGTGTAAGGGGAGGTAAATTACGATACCTTGGAGAATGCAATTACGCTTGATTTTTGTTTGTTTAATCGTAGATGTGTAATAAAACTGAGATAAATACCTGTTAGGGCAATTTTAGTGCCAAATTAAAATTTTTTTACTACATTTAGGAGTGAAACTTTGGTCTTAATGAGCGTCTCATGNTAAGGGGAGGTAAATTACGATACCTTGGAGAATGCAATTACGCTTGATTTTTGTTTGTTTAATCGTAGATGTGTAATAAAACTGAGATAAATACCTGTTAGGGCAATTTTAGTGCCAAATTAAAATTTTTTTACTACATTTAGGAGTGAAACTTTGGTCTTAATGAGCGTCTCATGGATAGGAGTTATACGACTAGCACAAAAACCGTACCACTAAAAAAAATTTCCACCCCAAATATGTGAGGTTCGCCCCTAGAATTGGTAGGAAAAGCATTTATGCTATGATGTGTGTACCGGTAGCACTTAGATTCTAGAACTTGCGTTAGGACCATCCCGAATTCACAAGTGAGACTACATTCGTGTAGTTAGATTTACTACATGATAAGAGGCATTAAGATTAACCCTTGTTTTACACCTGTGTTTTTGTTATAATTACTTTGGCTACATTGGTCAAGTAATTCTCCCACACCCTTGCGTTGTACCCATTTTTGGTACACGATACCCCTAGTACACCCCTCCGAGCCTATCTTTTCGTTTCTAACTTTAAGCATTATACTTAAAGGAAGAATTTGTTACACCCCACTTAAATGTACACCCAAATCGCCTTAGCCTACCTTGTATGCACTCACCTTTAGTGCATTATTGTGACAACATTTGTTTAAACCCTTAGCTAATTATCTAATTGATTACATGGTTTCTAAGTCGAGTCATATCCTTGTACATATTGTTTTGGGACGATTGGGACTCATGGGTAAAGTACTAGTGAAATGGAGTAATGGGGAAGAACAACGTTATTACCCCCATATGTGCTAAATATTTTAAAAGTACTCCAAGTGTTTCGATTATCTTAATTCGAGTCATTAGATTAGTTATTTGTAAAGTATGTAAAAGTTCAAGTGTAAGAGGAGAACCGAGGACCCTATGATGTATTATTTTGGATGGTAGGGNAAAAAAATCGAAAAAATCAAGAAAAATACAAAAAATCGGAAAAAGAAAAGTAGAAAAAACATACTGACTACCATCCCGTTTCCTTTTATCTTTATTTTATGTTTGTTAGTTTTTGATTAGCTTAAGTCGAGTCTAGTCTTGGCTTAGCAACGCCATATTGTACATGTTATTAATAAAGATCTTTAACTCGCCACCAGTAAAATATCCCTTATCCAACAAAACCGTGTTTATCATATCCCTACACCTCATTACAACCCTTTTGTAAAGTCATCTTTGATAGTTTATCTTAGGTGCTTACGCCTAGTGGAGAAGGTTTTCGATCCTTTCCCAAGCCTATGGTAATCTATTTGCTATAACAGGTAGTGAGAGATATTGTCCATTTTTATTTATGAGATATAATTCTATGACACCTGATAGATGTGAGTATCTAAACACTACTTGTGAGGTGCTAGTATGTAATCTCCGTGCTTATTATGATTGAAAGGGAACGATTATTTGTTGTAATTACTTTTATATTAGTGTTAAATGACCCCTAACTTGTATTTTGATTAGAATAAAAGCGCATTTGCTTGAGGACAAGCAAATCTCAAGTATAAGGGTATTTGATGAGGCGAAAAGTGTACCGCTTTTCGGGGGTCATTTAAGCCCTAAATCGTATTTATTTGATCAAATATCGCCCTAAATCGTTCCTTTTGGCATTTTAGGTACTTTGGAGAGAACTTCTGGAAAAAGAAGCATTTTAGACGTTTTTGAAGCATAAAATTGAAGAATTCGACAAAGTGCCAAATTCTGCTGGAATAGTACCTGTGACGGCGTCAAGCTTGGACGTGACGCCGTCAGGCCTTGATAAGCTAGAACGATTTTTGGGAGTTTAAAGGGGGACGGCGTCAAGAAGGCCATCAAGAAACCCTAAGCACGGCGAGGTGACGGTGTCAAGGCTATAACGTGACGCCGTCAGATCTGTTTTTCTATATATATTCGCATAATTTTTAGTCATTAGTGAGGAACTTTTAAGGGAGAAACCCTAGACGATTTTCAGCAGCCTTTTCAAGGTTTTTTGCCTTGAGATCTTCCATGTTACATTGAAGATAAGTTATCAATTAATCATTCAATATGTCTATGTGTTGTTTGATT
>LBNU01023363.1:25785-39182 GCA_014162995.1 Artemisia annua
ATACATCCAACCACCCCTAGACTTTGAGATAAATAAGTACACTTTTTGAAATGCCACTTCAAAGTCAAATCAATAATACCGTGCAAAAACCCTGTAGTCATTTTGTTAAACGAACCAATTCTAGCCGTGAAATTATGTATCCCCGTGAAATTTATAATCCAAAATACCACTCTTTATCTAATATTATCACAAAGTTGCATTCCAAAAAATTAAATTATGATTACAACTTTTGATAGTCCAATTAAGCTTATGTGACACTGCAGCCCAACTCAGCCCAATATCCAATCCAGTCAATCCATTCCTATATCTCTTCATATCAGCCCAAAACGAAATAGAAAAGCCACAAGCCCAATACCAATTTGAGTGTAAAACCCGGTTATAAGATTGTTACCCTAATTACACTCATATTGCCTTAACCCTAAAACACATTTCTCTTAAACACTCCGCCCCCATCATATGTTTCTCTCCCATCTGACTTATCTTGTCACATCCTCTCACCAAACTCATCTCCACAACTCGATCTCAATCACATCGCCATCTATCAAACACAATCATAGTAAACAATATCCCAAACCCAAACACAATCAAACTATTCTCGTTTTAGTGTCGGCACCAATCGAATCAAGAATGCAATTTTAAGGCTTCAAGATCCTTTCAAATGTGTCTCGGGTAGGTTTATGATTTGTTATTGTGTTTGTTTTTTCATTGAACGAACCAAAGAGTGATGATAACATGTTATTTATTTGTCATTCTTTATTTTCGGATATTGAAAAGAAGTAAAGCTTCTATAAGATCTATGATGGTTTAAAGTTTCATCCGAAAATCTTTTAAAGATTGTTATAAGGGATGAACAACACTGAGATCTTGTTTGTTTTTCATTCTTTGTTCGAGTCTTGTTAAATGACCGTGAGAGTTGGGGAGTGATGAGAGGGATATTATTGCGTTAATGTAAGGATTGTTGTTGTTATTTGTGATCTTTTTGGATTTATTTTCTTTTTGTTTTTGATTCTTGACTAATGATGTTTAAGGACTGAGGTCAATGTGAGTCTTGGTACGTTTGGTTTGGTGGTCATCGTCTGTTTCTTCATCTCATCTTCACCTTCTTATCTTTCCAAAGATCTCAATAATTTTTTAAAAAATATTTCGATAATTTTTGTAACTTATCGAGAAATTTTTCAACTTATCGAGAAGATGATTTGTCGAGAACATGGCTTATCGAGAACACGGTTATCGAGAATGTGATTTCGATAATTTCGGGTATTGTGTTCTCAAAAACTACATGTGTTCTCTAAAACATGTATATATC
The DNA here is from genome assembly GCA_014162995.1 of Artemisia annua. Taxonomy (NCBI): domain Eukaryota; kingdom Viridiplantae; phylum Streptophyta; class Magnoliopsida; order Asterales; family Asteraceae; genus Artemisia; species Artemisia annua. The sequence goes on from LBNU01023363.1 coordinate 27,092, forward strand.
GAGAACTTCTTACACAAGATGTTCCGACCAGATTCCGGTGACCATTTTCCAGTTTCTGATGTGTTTTCCGACCTATTTGACTACTTTATTTCACGGTATGGTGCAAAGGCTAGTTACAAGTAGATATGATGCACCAAGTCTGTTTGGATACAATAAAACTTGTGAAGAAAACTGTTGTTGATAGATAAGGAAAAAAAATTTCCATATCCGTAAAACATGTATAAAAACAGCTTCAAAACAAGATTCGAACCATAATAAATCAACACAAGTAACAACCTGGCTCCTTATACCAATTGTAGGATCGAAAGTATACAAGATTTATGTGGTTCGGGAGGTCTAGGTTGATGATTAAAGATGAAAGTATTCATCTTTTCTAGAGAGAGAAAGTAGAGAGAGGTTGAAGAAAATGGAATGTATTAATAATGAAAGAACAATTACACAATTTTCCACACCCCTCATGGAGAGTCATGAGGGTATTTATAGGCTCATTACATAATAAGTTTTTCTAATGATCACTAATAGTCCCTGAAGTTACTACTAAGGTTATTTGATTGTATTTAATGCATGAACGAATTCTAGTGATCCCATGTTACGAGCTTCTTAGCCGGTTCGACATAGGAGTGAAGTAGGAGCTTATAGAGTTCGGGAAGTCCATACACACCCCCACGACCGTTATTAAGGAATACAATCCGTCATCCACCCAATTAATACACACTAATCAATTGGTAAAAGATAGTTAGGGAGTAAAGAAATCTAAGTAAACACACTTCTCTCCATATAGTTTTCACAACATTTACTTTCAGTTTATTTTACTTTATTTGCAATTGTAGTTATTTGGGTTAGTTGACTAGCAACTAATTCCGCCCACTCCTTCAAAACCGAGATTTTACTTGCTTTCATAAAAGTAATAAAAATACAAAAAGAATCTTCCTTCAACCTTAGACCTATTAGAGTAGTTTTTCAATCCTAACGACACTATTCCCTTAGAGAACGATCAATCCCCCGGTACTTGCCACTACACTATACTAAATCGGTCAGGTACACTGCCTGGTGGGGATTGCAAGCTTCTCAAGATCCCTTGAGAAGTAAAACCTTTTTGCGAGGGTGCAATCTCACGCATCAGATATACTAGTCGAATATCAATGGAAATTGATATAGCAGTCGAATATTAATATAAATTGATATAGTATTTGGACAGAAATTGATATAGTAGTTGAATATCCAATAGAAATTGATATAGTAGTCAAGTATCAGTAGTAATTGATATAATAGTCGAATATCAATAGAAATCGATATATTAGTTGAGTATCAATGGAAATTGATATAGTAGTCGAACAACAATAGAAATTGAGATAGTAGTTGAATATCAATAGCAATTGATATGGTAGTCGAACAGAAGTTGGTATGGTAATCGAATTTCAAATAGAAATTGAGATAGTAGTTGAGTATCAATGACAATTGATATGGGTCGAATAGAAATTGGTATCGTAGTTGAACATCAAATAGAAATTTGAGATAGTAGTTGAGTATTAATGACAATTGATATGGTAGTCGAATAGAAATTGGTCATAGTTGAATTTCAATAGGAATCTTAATTTGATATAGTTCATCAAATCATGGGTTACTTTGTTATATACCCATAGTTGTCTCATCTCATTCTTGTAGATGTCGATATCGTAGTTTATCGAAATCTACCCGGTAGGGGGCCACCAATCGTTTGTCTCATCCCATTCTTATAGATATTGTTATTGTAGTTTATCGAAAATTTACCTGGTAGGGGGCCACCAATCGTTTGTCTGATCTCATTCTTGTAGATATCGATATTGTAGTTTATCGATACTCTACCCGGTAGGGGGCCACCAATCGTTTTGGTTAACCATTAAACTCGTACCTATATAAATTGGCATATAGTAACATCGTTTTGGTTAACCTTTAACCTCGTACCAATAGAAATTGGCATAGTAGTAACATCGTTCTGGTTAATCTTTAAGCTCGTACAAATAGAAATTGGCATAATTGTGGCAATCATAGCCTAGTAGGTAATTTGTTGTTATACCTAGTGTTCTCAATTGTTTGTTGCATTTGTTCGTACTTATGTTATTTCGGATATAAATAAGCCCACTTATTTATAATTCTTTATTTACATAGACAGGCTTCCCAAACAATGTAAATAAAGGAATATAAACTTATGGTTCGGTGATTTATAATTTCTTTATTTAAATGAAAAGGCGTCCCAGTCCATTTAAATAAGGACATTATAAGTCATCCTACTTAAGAATTCCCGACACAACATTCATACTTAGCCTATGAGTTACAAGGTAGTGCATTACGAGATGATACTGGTGTTCCAAAAGTATGAAATGAACATTCATACTCGTCTTTGGATATGGAGATTAAGATAATCGGGGGAAATTGACATAGTGTTCAAAATAGTTGGTGGGTACATGGTTAACGTACATAGGACGAGAATCTTTATAAGCTAGTTAACATGGCAATTATCATACCAATCCTCCTATTATAAGTCCCGCCCATACAAGACTTGTAATGCTTAGATTCATATATAATACTATATAACCAAATTGTGACAGGTTTCGATACCATATGAAATGATATTTAAGGCGATGAAATAGTCTTAGAGACCATTGTATAACTTACAATGTCTGGAAAATAGGAGAGAAAATTGTGTAACTCACAATTTCCGGAAAGTAATTTAGACCATTGTGTAACTTACAATGTCTGAGAAATGATAGAGAGATCATTATGGAACTTCACAATGTTTTGAGAAATAAATGAATCCACTGTTTCATTTACAGTGTCTGAGGATGTAATTGAGACCACTGTAGGACTTACAATGTCTAAGAATGTAATAGAGACCACTATAGGACTTATAGTGTCTGGGGATGTAATAGACTATTGTAGGACTTACAGTGTCTGAGGATGTAATAGAGACCTTTGTATAAATTACAATGTCTAGGAAATAGGAAAGACCATTGTAATCAGTTACAAATGTCTTGGAGGAAATTTGGTAATCCTAAAATGCATGTGTAGATAAATGATCGGGAAAATATGGTTGTGCCGTAATGCCTTAGAATAGGCATTCGCAGCTATGTTTAATACATCGTTTATATAGAATGCTCGAAAGTATGCCGATTGTGTATATATCTATATACTAGTATGTTCGTGTAGCATAACATGCATAAAAAGTTACATAATCGTCTGGAGGTTGGAAGGCACGGAGAGCGAAAGGCTATAAAACATTTTTGTGGAGAATCAGTTATAGTTTAGGTCTCAATTAGACCCGTTTCTCTATAACTATAGCTCTGATACCAATCTGTAACACTCCCAATTTCGTGATACGCAGCGGAATTCAAACTGGGTGTTACTTCATGGCACAATAGTTATAACAATATAAACCAAATTCTAACTGAGTCGTTTTAGAAGATTTATCATTCGAATTATATAAATATCAGAGTTTACAAAATGAGGTCCCGGTAGTTTCAAGGTTTACTAATTATATTAAATGAGTTTTTGAATGATAATAAAATTTATAGCCTTCGTGAGTATCCGTGCTCCTCCGTGCCAACCTCGTTCATTATAGACCTGAAATACATGCTAAAGTGTCAACACAAAGGTTGGTGAGTTCATAGAGTTTGTGGAAGAAATTTGTAAAATCATCGGAACAAGTATTGGTAAATACTAAATATGTAGTTCTTAAAACTTTTGAGTGTATTACTATTGTACTAAATACAATATCACATATATGTAGTGTTTCTGTTACTCATAATTTGGACCAAGTCCTGTTTGTCTCGTTTTCTTGCTCTAACTGAGTCGACTTAATGGTTGCATTAATCCCAATAGATCTAACCATAATATTCATACTCACTACGCATTGTGCTTGATGGTTCTTGATATAGAAACTCTTAAGTATGGCAATAATGTTATTTAACATAAATAAACATTTAGTTCAGATAAGACATGTAGTTTGCAAATAATCGAAATAGAATTTAAAATAGTTGAGCATGTATCTCCCTCAAAGTATTTATAAAACAAGTATAAAAACGGGGCTATGACTCACCGCGAGTTATGTAGTAAGTAATGGAAATGGTAGTCGAGTCGTGAAAGTCTCTAAGAGCAACCTATAATAGAATGTTGCGACTTAGGTTGGAACACTGTCTAAGAATACAAAAATGTGCCTATATATGTCTTTCATATTGTTCATGATGTAGTACTTAGTATGTTGTGTATGTCGTTGTATAAAGATGGTTTATTAAACGAGTTTAGTTTGTATATCCCGTACTACTGTTCAGGCCATCATAATCCAGAGGTCATGCAGTAAACGTTCGATGAGCTAGGACACTTTAATTCGTAAATCCAGCAACTCGTCGATCCGTTTACTCTAATGAACCCCTCACATGAAGATCCCTAGTATTATAGTAATCGATAGAAAATATATATTTTTGGTTGCTACAAGTTACATGTCCTAAGATCGAATAAACTTAGGAAAGTTTATTTTGAATGAAGATTGTTATCTTTATAAGTCTAGTATGGGTGTGATATTACTTGTGAAATTTCACGGTTCATCGATGGAATAGATCTAAATTGTTTGGTTTTGTTAAGACTAAATTTTAGTTAATGTTTTCGGCTTAAAAAGCCTTGAGGTATTAGCCGTGGCCTTGCCATGGCTTTTGCCTCGGATATCATGGTCTTGAGACTCATTCTTGGCCCTAGCCGTGGCTGTGGTCTCGGCCTAAGGCCATTAAGCCTTTTGGTTTGCCTTTGGTCGTGACAAAGAGTATAGTCGTGAGACTATATATAGGGCTGTTTCAGTTTATGAGAAAAATATCATTCGTTACGCATTTTCAGGACCCGTGCTTCTTTGTTGTTGAAGGAAAACGTCGTTCCGGACAACTTTCGTGTTTTAACTTTTTAATGAAACGGACCAGTAGTGCGTCGTTTAACTAGTTCAGATTGCTAATCAGTAGCATTTCGAAGTTTTGGTTTTTCTGCTTTAATAACTTCATTTTGCCATATCTTTTGACTCGTGTACTCGTTTTCGGTGATTCAAATTGCTATGTTTTCCTTTTAAAACCTTCTTTAACAGTAGATGATTTCCCAATATCATGTTTATTCTATTTTGGTCGTTTTCCCTAACATAAGTCACTAGCTTTCTTGTTTACTTACATTAAGTTAACATATAGTTCTATTAACTTGTTTTAAAGGTTTTTGTACATCATGAACACAATATAAAGACCATATGTATCATTAATAAAGTATAAGAAGCCTGTAAATGATGTTGAGCAAGAGTGGTGTTAGTTTATCTTATAACTTTTGGCTTTCAATTTAGAAAGGAAATCAATGATTAAGAACTAGAACAAGAACTATGACTTTGAGCAATCTCCCACACCTTAGCAACCTTCTACACTTCTTGTATTCTTGAAGGGCTTCTGATGAGATCTTAGGTGACTTGATTGGATTTAAACTTGTAACAACCTGTAATTTTCCACGTCAACATTTATTTCCAAACTCTAATTTATTACTTTAAAATTTTACAAGAATACTTTTTATATAACCTTTATTTAACTAAACGTGAAACTAGAATAACCCTCTTGTATACTACGACTTTAGACTATATTTAGTCTATGACGTCACAATATGTTGCCACTACTCGTATTCGTAATTTAATTACTAAGGCATATACATTTTTATTACTTACGATTACTAATTTAATAAACGCTTTTCAAATGTGAATGAACACCCAATGTACCCGGCACTCCTAACAATTATTTTTAACACATTCTCACACTCCCTAAATTAATACAAAAATACAAAAATTATTTTCGTACACTTTTATAATTCTTTTACTAAGCCCACTTAATTATACGTATTTAACTTTGACCGCAAAAACTATTAATCAATACCTATTTTTAATACCCAATACCTTCACAAATACATTTTTATATTAACACATGATGTCTTCATTTTTTTTTATCTCAAGCGCCACCCTCAGAAAATCAAATAGTAAGGCTATATTCAAAGAAATCTTTGACTACATCTTACTATGCATGCAAATATTGAGACCATAGTGTACAAAATATATTTTGCTCCATCTTTTTGGCTACCAACAGCAAACCCACGCCACCCTACTCCTTCCTACTAACTTAGATATAAGACCAAGACCAACTAGATATTTTTGACTAACTATTGGTAGTTTGACAAACCTTCACTATATATATAATATATACAAGTACACATTTAGTTACTTACACTTGCAAGAGGAGAAGGAAAAAAAANCTATCATCACACACTCTCCCACACTATATTCGAACCACCAAAGGAGCAACAAGAAAAGAAAATCTGTTTTGCTAGTTCAAGTATCCACTAAGACTCATTGGTATTGCAAAGGGTTTAGGAGATTTGGTTTGGGTTAATCTAGTGTTTTTCATCTTTTCATCCTACTTATCACTTCAAGTAAGTCACTACTCTATTTTCACAATCTTTACCCAAGTTACTCTTGTGCTGACTTCATTCCTAGTACTTATTATCAAATTTGCATACACTTATGTATATCACCTTGTACATGTTTGAAATACTTTGTAACTATATTAAACTTGTGATGGGTAACTAAGTCCTAAACATATTTTCGTGAACATGCTAATAAATTGTTAACCTTGGCAAGAAGGTGGAAGATTTAGGGCTAGTTTTGAAGTAGTTGTAAGTGGTTTTGAAATGACTAGAAAACTAGAAAAACACATCTTTGACACTTTTGACGAGAAGCTGTCCTATTTCGACTTACACAGAAACATCAGTAGGTTAGGAGTAAGATTGGTCTAGAAATTTATAAAATAGACTCAAATATGAAAACGTAGCCGCTTGAACGGGTTAAAACGGACTTATAATGAAGAAGATACGTTAGTTTTAAGTTGGATGTCGAAAAATAATTTTCTGAAACAAATATAGTTGCTGTTAGAGCTTTTCAAGAGGTAAAATCTGACGTTAAAAGTTAACTAGACTAGCCGAGACACTAAAAACATGTTAGTATACTTAAACACGAACCCGGGGATATATATAACTAAAGAAACGGAGCTACGATGAGAAAGTTATGTCCTAAAAGAAGTTACGACGACATATACATTTGACAGCTTATTATTTGGCTATTAGAAAAGCTGATGAAACATATTTAAAGTGGATTTTGGACACTTTAGGGTGTATTTTGGCTAAAATGACGTAAAAAAAAATGGTAGAACATTATGTATACTTAGGCGCGTTAGAGGTTTTCAAAATTCTTATTAACAAGACGGCCATAGTTTAATCATGAGATTAACAAGTTATGTTTTCTAATAAGGGTGATTTTCTTAATAAAAGAATACATTGACGCAACTACATTTTTGACGATAAATATTACAACAAACATGTACAAGTGATAACATAGTGTATGAACTTGCATGCACGACCTTGTTTTCAAATCTAAGACATATGAATCATTTAGGTTGCGGTTAGAGCGTCCGTACCTCGATTTTCGTGTGCTTTCCTTTTGTTATCATATCGATTATTTCAGGTGAGTTCATGGCCCCTACTTTTACTGTTTTATAACTGTTTTGGGGAGAATACATGCTCGTTTTTACTTAAACTCAATACTTGTTTTACTTGAAATGTGATTCGTTTTCTCAAACATTACTATTGACTGACATACTTGATTTGTTACTCAAATACATGATGTAGTACTTGTTACACACTTGATTATTTTCTTATGGACACAAGTACACTACACTACTACAGATTGCCTATGTTATGAACCGTTAAGCGCGAATGTTGTGAATAGATCTATTGGGATTCAACTCCCCGTCCGGGTGGTTTCCCCACTTGACTGGTACGTCAAACGGACGCATAATCATTTGAGGAACCTTGGGTGTCCTAGGTGGACATCTACCAGAAACTTTGGGTGTCCGGGTGGTTTCCCCACTTGACTGGTACGTCAAACGGATGCTCAAACTAGAAATCTTAAGGCTTAGGTGTCATGAGCTTAATGCAACAGTAACTCTTTCTATACATGGAATAAATTGGTCGTTGAAATCTTGTGGTCTATACAAAACATGTTGTTTACTTAAACCTATGAACTCACCAGCCTTATGCTGACATTTAGCATGTATTTTCAGGTATTAAGCTATGGCACGCTACTAGAGGCTTTTGGCAGGGCACGACATGGTCATTGAAGACTCTGATATTCATATGGGGACCGTTTAAACTATTTTAAGGGCCTAATTCCGCACTATTTTTAACAATGTAAATTCAACACGTTTGTTAAACGATTTTATTCTAAATGAATGAGATGAAAACCGTTCTTTATACTTGTGTTGTGATATCAATTGAGTTGCACCCCAGCGACATGTAAGCTTCCGCTGGACCCGATTTTGGGGGTGTGACAGATTGGTATCAGAGCCTTGGCTATAGGGAACTGGGTGATTTTAAAACCTAGACTATAGCTACTTTCACGAAAACTTAAACCTATGACCGCCACGTGCCTGCCTGCCAAGCTGATGCCTCCTTTGTTGTTTGTTGCTGACATATGTGATGAGATTGTATCTCATTATCAGATATATTATACTCACTTATTCTAGTTGATTACTATAATTGTCTTCCATATAAGCATGCTCACGTATTGTATATGTCACCGCGTTACTCTTTTTCCTTACGTAATTTCATCATTCGACCTCGAGTTTGGTCACTTGCCTTAGTCTTTCAGAATGTCTTTTCATATGTGAAGGACATAGTATTAGTATAACTGAGCTGAGTATTTCAAAATTCATTGAACCTCGGTGGAATATAGACTGATCACCTATATTCGACCAGGGACAGTGGGACATAGTCTGATCACCTATGTCCGACTCAGAGGTGAATTTTATAATACTGGGAGTAGTTATAATAAAATTATGTCCAGATTGATTCTCTACCGGATTTCTAAGGGTTACAAAATTTCTGTGTATATACAATCGTTGCATGAACATTCACATATACACCCAACACATTAGCATCACAATACTTTCTCGTCACATTACTTTTCTATTAAATGGACACTCGTATTTTTGAAGGTCCTCTAAACCTTCCGAGATATCGTGACTAATACAAATGGTCTATGAAGATTTTCACAATCATATGTAATATCACTTTACGTGACGTTAAAACCCGCTACAGTCTGCCAATTCCCCGATTACCTTACCAATTCTGAAGACTAGTTTAAACACTCATCCCGTACTACATCTACATCACCTCGTAAACCACCGCCCAGAAGTACACCAACTAGTCATAATACGACCTCAAGCTTTCATCCCATGACGTGCCACCTTTGAGCACCTACTTTTAGGGAACATCTTTATTACGTCTCACTCTTCTTTTCTTTTTTTCTTTTATATTGCGAGTATAAGATTAGGGATTAGCGAGTTTGGTCACACGTTTTGCAAGTATCAAATTTTTTGTTTTGTCCTTTGCGAGTATGGAAGGGATTTGCGAGTAAGGAACATAAGGTCTAGCGAGTATCCTTTCTAATATAGCGAGTATGCTAGAGTTTATTGCGAGTATGAACTTGGCAATATGTTCAGTCTTGCGAGTATGGATAGTGCCACATGAATTCGCAGCTAAACCAAACCGGTTACGCGAATTTGAGTACCCGTAAACTAGGTTTACGATGAAATGAATGATGTTCACGAATAGTGTTTTCCCTCCGGGAATGAATAGTACCACATGAATAGTAAAATTTCGGAATGTTTCTCAAAGTATTAAACAGACTCCGAAAACGATGAATAGTAAAATGATGAATAGTGATTGGTGAATAGTAATTGATGAATAGTAATTGGTGAATAGTAAATTGTCGAGGTCTGGAAAATCACCTGAAATTGTGAATTGTGACAGTCGCCCACCCAAAAAGGAATTCAGTCCCTGAATTCAGCTGGTGTTGGTCTCTGAAGTTGACTCAGTGAAAAGATGCGGATACTTGCGTCGCATTTGGTCCTCCCGTTCCCAAGTAAACTCAGGACCTCTTCGAGAATTCCAGTGAACCTTCACGATAGGAATTCGACTACGCTTCAATTGTTTGACCTCACGGTCCATGATCTCTGCGGGTTCCTCCACAAAGTTAAGCTTATCATCAAGTTGAATCTCTTCTAGTGGGATTACGGAAGACTCATTCGAAAGACATTTCTTGAGGTTTGAGACATGAAACGTGTTATGCACATTGCTGAGTTCTGGAGGAAGTTCAAGTCTATATGCTACCGGACCAATCCATTCCAGAATCTTGAATGGTCCAATGTATCTCGGGTTTAACTTCCCGCGTTTTCCGAATCGTATCATGCCTTTCCAAGGTGAGACCTTCAACATGACTTTGTCCCCAACCTGAAATTCCAATGGTTTGCGTCGAACATCTGCATAGCTTTTCTGTCAACTTCTAGCTGTTTCGAGCCTCTCTCGAATCTGAACAATCTTCTCGGTTGTTTCTCGTACCATTTCTGGACCAGTACATTGTACATCGCCAACTTCGGCCCAACAAACTGGAGAACGACACTTACGACCATACAGTGCCTCGAATGGAGCGGCTTTGATGCTAGAATGGTAGCTGTTGTTATAAGAAAACTCAATCAATGGAAAATGGTTAGCCCAACCATTTCTAAAGTCAATCACACATGCCCTAAGCATGTCCTCCAATGTTTGAATCGTTCTCTCACTCTAGCTATCAGTCTGAGGATGGTAGGCAGTGCTCATGTCTAACTTAGATCCGAAAGAACCTTGTAATGATTGCCAAAAGTTTGAAGTGAAGCGACTATCTCTGTCGGAAATGATGGAAACTGGGCACCGTGTCTAGAGACTATTTCCTTGACATAAAGTCTAGCGAGCTGATCCATGGAATAAGTCTCTTTAATTGGTATGAAATGGGCTGATTTGGTAAGACGATCTACAATCACCCAAATTGCATCGTAACCACCTGACGTCTTGGGAAGCTTAGTGACAAAGTCCATTGTAATACACTCCCATTTCCATTGTGGAATCTCCGGTTGTTGAAGTAGTCCGGACGGTTTCTTGTTCTCGGCTTTCACTTTAGCACAAGTAAGACATTTGCTAACGTAGTTAGCTATCTCTGCTTTCATGTTCGGCCACCAATAAAGCTTCTTGAGATCCTGATACATCTTATCAGAACCTGGATGAATAGAGTACTTCGACTTGTGTGATTCATGCATGATCAACTCTCGTGTACCGCCATAGAGAGGTATCCAACTTCTGTCCTTGAAGCATAGTACTCCATCTGACCTTTTCACAAAACCATTCTTGTTCTCGGGAATGCCATAAATCTTCTCATGTGGTCGGTTCTCTTCCTTGAGTGCCTCAATCTCAGCCTCTAGGATTTTTGATGGCAATGGCGAAGTGATTGTCATTCCCAATGACCTGACTTTCAATGGTTTGAGTCGTTCCTTTCGGCTAAGTGCATCTGCTACAACATTAGCTTTTCCTGGGTCATATCGAATCTCACAGTCGTAATCACTAAGTAATTCTAGCCAACGACGTTGCCTCATATTGAGCTCCTTCTGGTCAAGTATATACTGTAAGCTCTTGTGATCCGTAAACACCACGCACTTGGTACCATAAAGGTAGTGCCTCCACATCTTGAGTGCGAAAACTACTGCACCCAATTCCAAGTCGTATGTAGTGTAATTCTTCTCGTGTGTCGTAAGCTGTCGAGATGCATAAGCTATCACCTTCTCGTTTTGCATTAACACAGCTCAAGTCCTTTATGTGATGCATCGCAATATACCACGAAGTTCTCAATCCCTTCTGGTAGTGCCAAAATCGGTGCGCTACAAAGTTTTTGTTTCAACAACTGAAAAGCGGACTCTTGCTTTTCTCCCCATTCATACTTCTGATTCTTTTGAGTCAACTTAGTCAGAGGTTTAGCTATCTTAGAAAACCCTTCAATGAATCTTCTGTAATATCCGGCAAGTCCTAAGAATTGACGGATCTCTGTAGGACACTTGGGCATAGCCCAATCTTTAACCGCCTCGATCTTTGTTGGGTCAACTTGTAATCCTTGGCTATCGATGACATGGCCAAG
>LBNU01023364.1:5148-18199 GCA_014162995.1 Artemisia annua
CAAAGCTCATGCGTTGGCTTATTTCTATTGTATGGCACCTCAAACTTGGCCAATCGAATGGAAACAAGTAAGAAAAATGTGTAAGTGAATCTACTATACATTCCTGACACATTCTGACATTCCCCTGTTCATTTGAGTTGTTCTAGTACTCATTGGTGAGGGTGTGAGGTCGTTAGAAGAATTTGGACACGTTTATAGTTATCATGTTCACATGGTTTCTTCGTTTCACTTTGGTCAATTTTAAGGTAGCAAACGATTATGAAAACGAATGGGGTTTGTTGTTCTTGATTGTTTGCTAGGTTGTGATTTGAGTTGTGTGAAGATGTAGCTAGGTTATGTATCGAAAACGAAAAATATAGGGTGCGTTTGTGGGTGTGTCGAGCTGCCAAGTAAAAGAAATAAAATAGGGTGCGTTTGGGCTGTTAAGCCCAAGTGGGCTTGGGTTGGTTCTCGGCCCAGCAGAAATAAAAGAATGAAAAAGAAAACTAGCCCGTTTGGTTTGTGATTGGGTTTAAGTGGCCCAGTGGGTCACGTAGGCCCATTTAGCAAGTTTCATGGGTCGGGTTATGGTCCAATAATATTAGTGGGTAGTCTCGAGAAATTTCGTAGGCTCGGGAAGCATATAAATATTATACGGTATTTAAACGAAACGTATATTAATAAATATAAACGTTTAAATATATATTCGCGATATTAGATTATTATGGTTCGTGTAAATATCGTTCCAAGGTAAATTGTGAATAACGTTATAATAGACAAAGTATATATTTAAAAAAAATTTGTCATGGGTAAAAATGGTCAATTGATGTTGTAATAATTGTAGGGAAAAATCACGGGATGTGATATCATCGGTTGGTTTGGATGATTTTTTTAGAGATACTACTAAATATATATTGAGTTTACAAATGAGAATGATACTCATAAATTCTTAATGACTTTGAGTGTTTATTGTATTGATTTATAAAATCACAATGAAGATATGTTGCATAATAATATATGATGATCACATGATTTTTTGCAGTTAAACTAAAGAATCATTTTTTATATTGTGATATCAACTTTAGTGGTTTGATTTTATTCCAAGATTGCTTCATGCCTATAATATTGATGGTTTTTATTTTTTAATAATTACAATTTCATTCTTTACTTCTCTTTTATTTGTTATCGACCATATTATTTGTTTTATTGCATTCTTTACTATTAAAGAAGCTTTAAACCTTTAAACAAAAATAAACACAACTAAATACCGCCTTAAATAATGAATATAAAGGAAACAATACATAATTACTGATCTAACCCATTTGTAAATTATAATAACAAATCGGTGCAACGCACGAGTCTAAAAATCTAAAAAAAATTAATAATAATAATAAATAAACTATAAACTCAACATAATGATTACATTTACATAAACCTAAACAAATTCATTTCAACAAATAACCAATATCTCATGCGGGAGCCTTAGTTATAGATTGTTGTATATTCGGCAATTTACACAAACATTACGCGATGAACACTTAGATACAAACTTTGCATAGAGTACAAGATAACTAATGCTCGGAATTCAATGCAGCCTCATAATAACTATACAATCATGAAAGGAGATGAAGTGCAAGGGTTTCCCGAATTGATCACATGGCATTTAGTATAGAATTAAAAGTCGGTTAGATGAAGTGCAAGGGTTGCGAAAGGTTGCAAGAATAATTAATGATTTAACCTAATTCATGCCTATATAAACCGGCCAAAATCACATTTAGTATGTACATTTGAAGATGATTCACACATCTTTTAGATCTTTGATTGTTGGTAGCGGTATGTAAATTCTCTTTTGCAACATTTTGGAGATGATTCACACATCTTTTAGATCTTTGTAATTAACTTGGTCTTCTTTTTTTCTTAATTTAGTTATCATACGCAGGTACCATGAAAATCACACAAGATCATGCATGCTCAGATAAATGGAACCAAAGATTGGGATACCAACTATTTTCTTTGTTTCTTACATATTTAGGTGATTGTTATAGATAAGCATATATATAGATATATGTATTATGTTAATGCATTTTCATATACAAGTAATTTATGTGCGTTTTCTATTGATGTAGCTCACATGTGCGAATTGATTCAAGAAAATGTGCACGAGCATGTATGTAAAGCAACATTTAAATGGTTAAATGATACTTTTTAGCGTGATTAGTTTATGTAAGTAGTTGCTTTCGAATGCTCTTTGAGAAATATTAGAATGAATTTATCGTGTGCAATTGAATTATTATTGAAAAGAAGAAGGTCCGCGCATCGCAAAGTGTTTTCTTTTTCTATATGTAGAATCATTAGTGAGAAACCAATATTTACGCCCATTAAATGAGTTTGCCATAATAGCAAAATACGACATATTAAAAGTAGCACATTGAGTAATGAATAGAAAGGAAAAAATACATAATTTTTGACTTAAATCCGTTTGTAAATTATAATATCAAATAAAAAAGTTGAGTTTTAAACATAAGCAAAAGTTTAAACTTTTATCGAAAAACAAAACCGGTGCATTTAATGTGAAATATATACAACATCGAGATGGAAGTGCAAGGCTTGCCGGAATTTATCACATGATATTTAGTAATTAGTATAGAATTAAAAGTCGGTTATGGATTGAGATGGAGTTGAAAAGGTTGCAAGAATAATTGATAATTTAACCTAATGCAATATATATAGATATATGTATTATGTTAATGCATTTTCATATACAAGTAATTTATGTGTGTTTTCTATTGATGTAGCTCACATGTGCGAATTGATTCAAGAAAATGTGCATGAGCATGTATGTAAATCAACATTTAAATGGTTAAATGATACTTTTTAGTGTGATTAGTTTATGTAATCATGCAACTTGAATAATGAATATAAAAGAAAAAGTACATAATTTTTGCTCGAACCCATTTGTAAATTAAAAAAATTAAGTTTAAGACATAATAGTGGAGTCCAAAGGTTTTAGGAATTATTAATAGTGTGTTAATTAATATTCATTTGGTTAGCTATTTAGAATTGTGGTTATTGATAAAATTTATTAATATTAGTTAGACTTCAATGTTAATTTTCAATGAAATTAGTTGTACAATAAAATGAGATGAAGTTAAAAAGGTTTGTAACGATTTTTATACAGTTTATGTGGCATTATTATATATACATTATTACACAAATTTTAACTTACAAACTTAATAAAGAAAATATTTAACGCACATTAAACTATGTCCAATTTGATAGACCCCGTGTGCTCATATTACCATGCAAAAACCATCTAATGGACAAGTATTGTAGGGCTAAGTAATAGACCAAAAGAAACAAATCAATTTTTTTTATCATGCAAATAAGTAATAGGCCAAAAGAAACAAAGCCATCACAACTTAATAACCAAAAGCTCATTTATAAAATACAACACCACAAAAACAAAACAACATCAAACATTTTTAAATTTTTATACTAGAAAGACAAAACGTTTCATACAACATACTAAACAATCTTCTCCCATGCAGAAATGGGGAAGGCAATATTTAGGAAGATGTCCAGCATTGCAACATAAACCCCTCATTTATACATTGGATATAAAACAACCCCTCTATGTACAATGCATTACCATTAACATCCTAAACTTCAAAAAAATGCTTAAAACTTGCAACATAAACCCCTCATTTATACAAAGCTATCACAACTTAATAACCAAAATCTCATTTATAAAATACAACACCGCAAAACCAAAACAACATCAAACATTTTTTATTTTTTATACAAGAAAGTCAAAACGTTTCATACAACATACTAAACAATAATTAAGCATACACTCGACAATACATATAAAAGAATACGCGATAGCCCGTGCGTAACACGGGATCTGAATGCCTCGTTTCTTCAAATTAGTCGATCATATTATTAGTCATACAAGTAACATACGGAGTAGTTATTAGTCATAATAATTATTTTCTAATAAAAAACTAATGTTTTGCAACCTTCTAATATATCAAATAAAAGGTTATAAGAGAAATTTTAGACTATTTTTTTCCCAACTAGCAATTCATGTTATTAAGATGCTCTACTTTTATGATCGTAGTGTACTTTGACAAAATATATTAAAAGAAACATACAGTTAGTGAGAAAGCGCCTGAAGCCGTCTAAGGTTGTGTTTCTTTTTTCCCCTTAGCTAAGGGAGTGGGTCCATATAACATTTAATAATATTTCTTTTTCAATAGGACCCACTAGTTTTCCCTTACTTCATTTATATCCACAAGCCAAAAAATACTAACCTCTCCCCATTAAGATGCTAATATAGATGTGGACCCCACTGTTCCTCCCCATAAATAAAAAAGAAACAGCCCCTAACTCACTCTAAAAAATATGTCAACTTCATTGTCTGAGGTGTCATTCAAGAAAGTGCATGTCTCAAGCCAAAATCGAACGTTGAAGATTCATGGACCCAGGGCGTGACATTTGTAGAAGCAATGGTCACTACACCTCTGATCGTGAACAAATCATTCAGATCAGAAGAGGTCAAAAAACTAATTCTTCTCAGTCTTAAGAGCCCACAAAAAAGTAGGTTCACACGAGAAACTAATTTGCATTCTATTTGTGTAGAGTGATATTAAGCAACCTATTTGGCATCTGGACAGTGGATGCTCAAGGCATACAACTGGTGTCAAAAACTATTAACAAATATGTGAAACGACCGGGTCCTAAAGTAATATTTGATGATAACTCATCATTTGTCACTAAAGGATATGGTTAAATAAAATGCAATCTTATAATATTGTTTAATGTAGCCTTTGTTAATGGTCTTACATACAGAAGAACTTAAATCTAGGAATGATAGTCTTAGGCAAGAAGTTGAGTCCCTAAAACTTGATAACTTAGGTTATAAGGTAGGAATTCAAAATGTTGAGAGAAGACTTGAATATCTTAAAGATATGGAGTTTGAATATGTTGATAGAGTTAATATACAGGTTGGTGAGCTTTTTGTTAAAAATGCTGAGATTGAAACACTTAAAAGAAAATTAACAGAAGCAGAACAGGCTAGAGATGAGGCTCTTGCAGATAAAGAGAAACATATTGTAAGAGTAGAATAACAAAAGTTTGCTTCAACTGCCATAGATCACACTATTCAGTGTCAATTAATGAGAAAAGGTAGTGGCATAGGATACAATGAAGTAGCTCCTCCAATGAAAAGTGCCTTTGCACCACCAGGAAAGGAGTTATCCTTCATTAGTATAACTAAAGATATCAAACCTAGTGAAGAAACCAGTAATGTGCCTATTCAAACAACTAGGGTTGATAATAAAAAGTTTTCTGATGAACCTATCATTGAAGATTGGGCTTCAGATAGTGAGGATGAACAGACTGAGCCAACACTAAGTGTTAAACAGGAAGAAATTCCTAAAGTTGATGAGTCTAGATTTAATCAGGTTAAGTTTCTGAAACATGTATGTCTAGAAAAGTAGTTGAGTATAATGAGGTACCTAGACATTACATGAAGAGGTTTATTAACAAGCCTATGGGTAATCAAAGAAATTTCAATAATCTAGTTTCTCATAAATTAAGTAATGATTTTCAATTGAATAAGAAGGCATGTTATAAATGTGGTAGTTTTGAGCATCTCATTGGAAATTGTAAGGACTACCAAAAACCTGTTTGGAACCAACATACAAGAGTGAATCATCAAAATTTTTCAAAAAAGGACTCACTCTCCTTCCAAAAGACAAATGGTTCAAAGAGCAGTTTTATTGAGATCTGGTGTTACTAGATCCATTGTAACTTCTCAAACAAACAGGCCTTTTCATAATAAAACAACTGGTCCTACTGCTAATGCAAAAGTAGACTCTGCTGCTAAGGCAAAAGACTCTGCTGCTGTTTCAAAAGTCATAACAGATACAGTTGTTGGAAATCATTTTTATGCTGTAAAGGCCTCAGCTTGCTGGACTTGGAAACCAATATCAAATGCTTTATCTAAAGTTTCCAATACCAGCAGTGCATCAATGGACCTAACTAAGTACAACTATGTTGATGCACAGGGCAGATCCAAGTCAGTGATGGCTTGGGTCAAAAAGAGAAACTGATTTCTCTATTTTTTATGTGCAGGGCAATCTTCAAGATGATCTAAAAGATAAAGGAATTGTTGATAGTGGTTACTCTGGACATATGACAGGAGACATATCCCAACTTGAGGATTTTGAGCCAATGGATAATGGTGGATATGTTGCCTTTGGTAATGATGTCAAAGGAGGAAAGATTATAGGTACTGGTACAATCAAAACAGGAAGTTTGGATTTTGAAAAAGTGTTCCTTGTGGATGGGCTTAAGTTCAACCTCTTTAGTGTCTCACAGATGTGTGACAAAAGGAATTTTGTTCTTTTTACTGACACTGAATGTCTTATCCTTTCTCCTGACTTTAAGTTGCCAGATGACAAATTTGTGCTACTAAGAGTCCCTAGATCTGATAACATATACAGTGATCATATAAAGAACATAGTTCCCAAAAGAGCTTTAACTTGTCTACTTGCAAAGGCCACTATTGATGAATCCAAACTATGGCACAGGAGACTTGGACATTTGAATTTCAAAACTATGAACAAATTGGTCAAGGGAAATCTTGTAAGAGGATTACCTTCAAAAGTTTTTGAAAATCTTGAAACCTGTGTTGCCTGTCAAAAGGGTAAACAACACAGAGTGTCTTTTAAGTCCAAAGTTGTTAATACCATTACCAAGCCTTTACATTTGCTTCATATGGATTTATTTGGACCTGTTTATGTGAATAGTCTGAATAGGAAGCAATATTGCCTAGTTGTCACAGATGATTTTAGCAGGTTTACATGGGTGTTCTTTCTAGCTTCTAAGGATGAAACCACTGAGATTCTTAAAGAATTCATCACTAGAATAGAAAACCTAATAAATCATAAAGTTAAGATAATCAGATGTGATAATGGAACTGAATTTAAGAATTATGCTATGAATCAGTTCTGTGTGGGTAAGGGTATTTTAAGACAATACAGTGTTGCTAGAACTCCTCAACAAAATGGTGTAGCAGAGAGGAGAAATAGGACATTGATTGAGGCTGCTAGGACTATGTTGTCAGATTCTAAGTTACCTATACCTTTTTGGGCTGAAGCAGTGAACACTGCCTGCTTTGTTCAAAATAGGAGTAAGGTAGTTAAGCCTCACAATAAGACCCCTTATGAACTATTCCATGGTAAAAAGCCAATGATAGCTTTCTTTAGACCATTTGGGTGTCCTATTACCATCTTAAATACCAAAGACCAGTTAGGCAAGTTTGATGAGAAGGCTGATGAAGGTTACTTTGTTGGGTACTCTATAAATAGTAAAGCTTTCAGGGTGTTCAACAAGAGAACTAGATTTGTAGAGGAGAATTTGCATATTAAGTTTGATGAGAATAAACCTAATACTGCAAAGACAGAACCTGAGTGGTTGTTTAATATTGATATGCTGACCAAAACCATGAATTATGAGCCAGTGATTGCAGGTGTAGATACTAACCATGATGCAGGTACAAAAGAAAATGTTTCTGCAGCTAAAGATGCAAAGGAATCCACACCTCAAGAAGAGTTTGTTTTGGTTGAAAAATGGAAGATTGGTCCAACTATCATTCCCACTCAGGAGACCAAAAGCTCACAAGATGATCATTCTCCCAAGGGAGATGGGGGGGGGGGGGAAAGGTATGAAATCATCTAGTGAAGCACAGGTGGTCAATGATGAGCCACTTTTGGATGATGTCACAAAGGAAACTGCTTCTAGCAGTAGTTTGTCTGATTCTGCTACTACACCTACAGACAACTCTGCTGCTACACATGCAGACAACTCTGCTGCTAAGCAAACTGCTTCTCCAGCAACACCTAAGTTTCCTACAGTTGACACACACGGCATATCCTTGATTGATACATCTTCTCAAGATGATCCAGAGATGCCTGGATTGACTGAAATATATGAAGATACAGATGATGAAGCTCTTGATGGTAAAATTTTTGGTGCTCAGACTGACTTCAACAACATGGAACTCAACATTCCTGTCAGTCCTACAAAGACAACAAGAATTCATAAGCATCATCCAAAAGAAAATATTTTGGGTGATCCATCATCAAATTTTCAGACAAGGAACAAGACAAAGGAACTGCTTCACAAAAGTTTCTTTGCTAGATCTTTACATCAAAGAAATAGTCATAAAGATCTACAGAATTGCCTTTTTGCTTGTTTTCTATCACAGATAGAACCCAAGAATGTATATAAAGCCTTACAAGAATCAAGTTGGGTGGAAGCAATGCAGGAAGAACTTCTCCAATTTAGGATACAAGAAGTTTGGACCTTGGTTGATCTACCTAATTGGAAGAGGGCTATTGGGACTAAATGGGTTTTCAGATGCAAAAGAGATGAAAGAGGCATTGTGATTAGAAACAAAGCAAGATTAGTTGCTCAGGGATACACACAACAAGAAGGCATTGATTATGATGAAGTATATGCACCTGTGGCAAGGATTGAGGCCATTCGGCTGTTTTTGGCATTTGATTCATATAAAGATTTTGTAGTGTATCAAATGGATGTGAAATGTGCTTTTCTGTATGGGGAGATCAAAGAGGAGGTTTATGTGTCACAACCACCTGGTTTTGAAGATCCAAATTTCCCTGACAAAGTTTTTAGGGTTGATAAAGCACTGTATGGTCTGCATCAAGCTCCCATGGCATGGTATGAAAAGTTGTCAACCTACTTGCTAGACTGTGGTTACACTAAGGGTAGGATTGATAAAACTTTGTTCATTAAAAGGAACAAAGATGATATTTTGTTGGTTCAAGTCTATGTTGATGATATCATCTTTGGTTCTACAAGCAAAGCTATGTGTGAGGAGTTTGAGAAGATAATGAAAGACAAGTTTTCCATGAGTTCTATGGGAGAACTTACTTTCTTTTTGGGATTACAAGTGAAACAAAAGGAAGATGGCATATTTATTAGCCAAGATAAATATGTAGCTGATATTTTGAAGAAGTTTGGATTCACAGATGCCAAGCCTGCAAAAACTACAATGGAACAAGACAAACCATTGCTAAAAGATGAAGAAGGCAAAGATGTGGATGTTCATGTGTACAGATCAATGATTGGTTCATTGATGTATCTTACAGCATCAAGACCAGACATTATGTTCTCTGTTTGTGCATGTGCAAGATTTCAAGTTACTCCTAAAGAATCACATCTCAATGCAGTCAAGAGAATCTTTAGATACTTAAAGCATCAACCAAAATTGGGGCTTTGGTATCCTAAGAATTCACTATTTGAGTTAGAGGCTTTCTCTGATAGTGATTATGCTGGGTCTTGCTTGGATAGAAAATCCACAACAGGAGGTTGTCAATTTCTTGGAAATAGGTTGGTGTCATGGCAATGCAAGAAACAAACTGTGGTGGCAAATTCTTCAACAGAAGCTAAGTATGTGGCTGCTTCTAGTTGATGTGGTCAAGTGCTTTGGATGCAAAATCAATTGCTGGACTATGGGTACAATTTTATGAACACCAAAATACATATAGACAATAACAGTACTTTGTGCATAATTAAAAATCCTGTTTTTCACTCTAAAACAAAACATATTGAGATAAGACATCATTTTATTAGAGATTGCTATGAAAAGAAGTTGATTCAAATTGTTAAAGTCCATACTGATCAAAATGTTGCAGATCTACTTACCAAACACTTTGATGTGGGTAGATTTCAATATTTGATTGCAAGTATTGGAATGATAAATCTTTAAGAAAACTTATCTCTATGTGTTATTGTAAATTTTTGTAAATGGATTTGTGTTGTTATTGCTCTTAAAAGTTTGTTGTCATTGCTAAAAGTGAATCTGCTGCTAAGTCTACTCTGCTGCTATTGGACACTCTGCTGCTGAGTTAGATTTTGCTATTGTAGACTTGTTTGTTTTGTGTTTTTGGACTAATATTTTGCAGGTTGAGATCAATATGGATGTGTTTGCTGTATGCACAAGAAAGTAATTTAACATAACAGTAAAAGTTCATTCCATTAACAAAGATGCAGATTACAAGGAAAGTTCAAACAAAACACAAAAAGGTCTACATCACAGGATTCCTAACAAGACTACTTCATGGGTTCTTTCCCTCTGTCCTTTGGATCAGGCAATTTTCTCTGCAATCCTTTGTCCTTAGGATCCGACATATTCTTGTGTACTCCCCTGGCTTGCATCTTCTCATCCCACAACCTTGGACAAGTAAGCCCCAACACAACCTTGAGGAGAGGCTTTCTTGATGACTTGGAGGGCTCAGGAACTGGAATGGGAGCCATTGATGACAAAGCTGCTTCAAGGGCATGTGCAAGAGCATTTGGGAGCTTTTTGGCAAGCTCAGAGGTATTTTCCTCTTGAAGAGCTCTTGATGTTCCCTCACCCCTTCTGTTGGTGGGTGATTGATATCTGGGATGATATGGAAGATAAGCAGCATTGATATCATGCTTAAACTTCCTGGCTTGTTCTTTAGTCCTCATTCTATTACGAGGAGGACGATATGGTGGAAGAAAGGGTGGAAGTGGCATTGTGTCAATTGGGAAGTCAAACTCAGAATCAGAAGAATCAGGAGAAAGATTGATGACTTCGCGTTTAGGTGCCATGTGAAAGAGTTTCTTTTGGAATGAGATTGATTTTTACCGTGGGAGAGATTGATTTGCTATATGGATGAGATTAGGGTTTGATTTGAGATAAAATTGGAAGTGATCGGATTCCCTTTTTATAACGGATCAAATTGGGGAAACTAATTAATGCGTNGCATTGTGTCAATTGGGAAGTCAAACTCAGAATCAGAAGAATCAGGAGAAAGATTGATGACTTCGCGTTTAGGTGCCATGTGAAAGAGTTTCTTTTGGAATGAGATTGATTTTTACCGTGGGAGAGATTGATTTGCTATATGGATGAGATTAGGGTTTGATTTGAGATAAAATTGGAAGTGATCGGATTCCCTTTTTATAACGGATCAAATTGGGGAAACTAATTAATGCGTGGTTGGAAATTACCATTAATTAAGGATAATAAATGGAAGGTTTGACGTTTTGACCGTTTGACCAAGAAGTATCAAAGTACAGTCAACTCTGCTGCTAGCCCAAAACACTCTGCTTCTAGTTATACAACTCTGCTGCTGGTACTGCTGCTACTTAGGGTTCTGCTGCTCGGTTTAAAAGTGGAAAGGCGGTTATGTAACTTCCCAAATCAGTTTAAAAACCTAATTGATTCTCACAATTAGTTTTTATACGCTCCTAATTGAAGTATAACCGTGCATAATCATTCCATTATCATCAAAATCAAAATTCCCCAAATCCACAAACTCTATCTTCATGGAGATTACACGTACTTGGGCCAGAGATCACAACAATGTCGCGCTTCTTGATGCCTCCTTGGTGCCTGATGAGTTCACAGAGATGGTACATTTTCTTAATGCTACTTCCATTAGGTCTGCATTAACTGTGAACCCAACTATATATCAATCCTACATTAAACAGTTCTAGCATACTGCCAATGTCAAAACTCACAAAGGAGAAACATATATTTTTGCCAAGGTTGATAATCAAAAGGTCCTTGTGACTGAATCATCTATTAGAGAGGATTCTTCTCTTTGATGATGAGGATGCTCCTAAGATTCTTGTTAAAACTGACATTTTTGAAGGTTTAAAAACTTTGGGATATGAGAGGAAAAATGATGGTTTAAAGTTTCAAAAAGGTCTTCTCTGTTCTCATTATAAATTTTTGGTCCATAGTCTTTTACATTGTTTGAGTTCAAAAACATCTGGGTGGAATGAGTTCAGTGCACCCATAGCTTCTGCTATGGTGTGTCTGTGCAATGGAGACCCATTTAAGTTTTCAAACTTGATTTTAGAGGGTATGGCAAAGTCAATCATGGAAAAGGGACATATCTACTCTATCCTAGATTTGTTCAATTGTTTGTTGAAAACCAAATTTCTAAAGTAAGAACACATAAGGCTACCTATGAAGCAATACCTTTAGTGCCTAAAATGTTTACTTTCATGGTCAAAGATGGAAAAGGTTTTTCAGGCAAAGTTACACCACTTTTACCTTATATGGTGCAACTTGTGCAAAACAATCAGGGTTAAGGATCAGAAAATCTCACTGATTCCCAACACACACCCACTTTTGAAGGTTCAAATGAGGTTTCATCTCCACACACTGAAAAGACCCAAACACATAGGACAACCTCAAAGGACACTGAGCATTCTCAGGCCAGTGTCAGGATGGAAGTACCAGATGAGACTGTCTTAGGTGATGGAGAAGACAGATTGGCAAGGGCTACCACTACTGCTACTATCTTAGAAGCAGAGCAGGACAGTGATAACATAAGTAAGACCCAAACCAAGGCAACATCTAGTGAGGAAGTTTCTTCTGAATCTGAATCCAATGATGGTAACTGATGAGACGAAAATGTTGAGCGTTTTTAGGGGTCGGGCTTTTGAGTCCAATTCGCTATTGTTTTTGTTTTGATTCACCCAAATCGTTTCGTTTCTCATTTTAGGTACTTTTGAAGGAAAATCACCAAAAAGAACATTCTTCGGGCGTTTTCGAGTGAAAAAGTGCGGAAAACGAACAAAAAACTCAAAAGACTTGACAGATTACTGAAGGTTGACACCGTCACCACTCACAAGGTGACGCCCGGGTCAGGAAACAAGGTGAAGTCCAGAATTGGAAAAAGTACTCGTGACGGCCAGAGAGTTCGTAGTGCAAATTTGGTGACGCCGTAAACCAAGGCCGTCAGATCTGGGGGAAAAAAAGAAAATCCAGCAAATTATGACCACGTCAAGTAAGGCCGTCAGAAACCCTAATTCGCCGATGCTACGACGTCACCTATTGGGCTGACGCCGATCAGCCCGCAGTTTTCTATATTATTAGAACGATTTTCTTTATTTTAAAAATAACCTTGGAACCTAGTGGAACTTTAGTCGAATTTTGGAGTGGAGAACTTTAGGGTTACAAACCTTAGTTCGTGTTGATTAGATGACCTATAGAGGG
>LBNU01023367.1:0-21798 GCA_014162995.1 Artemisia annua
TCAATCGAACAATACCATGGAACTAATGCATTTACCCACCACGCATCTCTTGACTTTTGTGAAAGACGACTTGGATTATTTGGTCAGTTTTATATTCCTACATACGTATTTAAATTTCCAATATTGTTATGTTTTTGATAGCAAATGGTGCTAATACATCAAAACCTAATTTTCTAGTAATCATCGAGAATTGCGAGGTTAGAATCCTAGCCCATAGTATTTAGTTACGAGTATATCCAAGTTAAAACCGCAGTTTACAAAATCATGCATGTTGATAACTTAATGATTACCTTAAAGCGGTCATGTTTGTATCATTTTTCGAAATCATGACATGTGTAATTACCATGGTTTATTTTTACAACTGATGTTGTGTTTACCAACAGTTTGGGGACTAATAGAATGTTCAGAAGTAATTACACATGCATTTTGTCTTACATAACGAAAATGTGACAATTAAGACTAAATGGGCTAGCTTATCTATTGATTAAAAAAGAGATATTATACCATATTGATTTTAAAAATTGAATCAAAGATTTCGTATAAAAAAGGCCACAAAAGCAAAGATTATATAAACGATTTTTTTCGAAAATAACTTTGATAATAGGCCACGAATTAAAATGTTGCTTTATGATTTAGGGTTTTTAAGGTTGTTTTGCACAAGCACCCTACTAAATCATTAAATAAAAAAATGAGCCCAATCATATTGAGCCCATTATCTTTCCAGTATTATCCACTAGATTGAGCGCAAAATGCACTATATTTCTATTCAACGTTGAAAATGTTGAATACTTAACTTGAATTGAAAAAAAAAATGAAAAAAAATGGACGAGTAGTTGATGACTACAACGAAGAACAATGTGTCATGTGCGCCCGTTTCAACTTGTTGAGTTTACTTGATTACATTCCATAGTAAAGCGAAGACGATACCAAAAAGAAGAGATAATACAAAGTGTACATAACTTATAATTAGGACGTGTGTTTGAGAATTAGTTTTGCAATTCAAAAAGGGCTAGCGGCGCAGCGTGTTGCTCGCTTGCCTTCCACCACTATGTAAATTCAATTCAGTATTAATATATATATAAATAAAAATTATCATTAAATGATTATGACAACAACTTGAATAACAAAGGAAAAATCTCAAGTCTTGCGCCTTTAGTACATGTGTTAGCCCTTATAAAGTTTCTTGAATTTAAATGTAACATGTAATTGTACGAAGTTACATGATGCAGGACTTTATTAAGTATTAATTATTAACCTTGCTTCTAAGCTTTCTACGTGCGGTTGGGGATGCTGTACGTGTTGATTTCTGGTTTACAATCATCTGTTGGCTGAGATGATAGCGTGCATGTGGAATGACTATATAGCCGCTACAATTACATAAACACATCATCTTATGGTCCAAATAAACTATCGTTAGGTCAGTTATTGAAGGCTATAGAAGAGTGATGACGAATTAAAAAAGGTCCGGGCCAGAAATTAAAGAATCGTGTAACTACTTGTCACCTCGCAAATTCAGACCATATTTATGATCGGGCAACATAGTGGTGCCACATAATGGTTTGATATGGTCTCTTTGCCAAAGCCATGGTAGGGACCGGGGCCGAAAGTTGTGTCCCCTTTTTTTAATCACGAACTATTGATTTCAGCTCGAAGTTGCCTTTTAGTTTCGATGAACAAATAAAAGGACAGCTTGGTAATCACGAATAACTATAAATGCTAGACGATAAAAATTTCTGAGTAACTTCAGGTGAGTAGTAATGCCATGCAATTTCGGAAAATTCGAGGAAATTAGAATATGGTTTAATGACCATTATACTCTTCTGATACCATTTTACCATCTATAAATACACCCCTTGGCCTCTCTTCTAACTTCAGTTTTCTTCCTTTCAACATCCACTGATCTTAAGTGTTCATCAAGCTTTAATTTCTGATCACTTCTCATCGCATCGCTCCATTCTTCACTCATCAAGCAACTGTAAGTTCCTCTTGATCTCGTGCGCTTTTATATATTAGTGTAAACACGTTTCTTATTATTAATTGTCTTGCTTAAATATTCGTTACTACTGAATTTCGTTGCATTGTTGTCTTGCTTGAATATAGTTTCATATCTTTATTTTTTTTCACGTCGTATGAGTTTTTTGATTTATTAATTCACGTAACCTACGTGCTTCATCATATCGTAATTAAGCTGTAGTGGGAACACAGTTTTAGTTTAATCTCAGTTTCTTAACCACTTGAGTTACTTAAACACAAACATAATCTCAGTTTTAGTTTAAATTATAACGAAACCTGTTGTTTTTTGGTATGCCAGCCATGTACACTGCATTTTTACGATGTATATATGCATGCATAACATAACAAGAAGATAGCAGTTTTAGGTAGTCGTTGCGGCGTTAGGAATTTGTAGAGTGGGAATCAAACATAATGGAACGTGGAGGAGGTTTTCATGGATACCATAGGCTCCCCATTCACCCTACATCTGGAGGTACATGCATGCTACTGATACTACTACTTAATCTACTCTCTATCAATTTATTGGATTACTTTTATAAGTATCTTAAATGGCATTGGCCTCTTCAATTTCTTCTTAATTTATCAACAACAAAATCTGTTTATTCATTTGTGTTAAGTTAGTTCTCAATTTTCATTTTAAATAAGTAACTATGCATGCAAAATGTGTTTAGTTATCTTTGAAAGAGTTCACCTCCATTAAGATACTCATATAATTCCTAGTACTAGTAGCTTTGCTCAAAACATAGGGCTGCTCAGGCTAACAATTTGTTATCAACAGTATGTATATTATAGAAATAACATAATGCTTAATAAAGGAAATGATGGGTGCGGGGTGGTGATTTGCATAGATATGTATATATACTGTTACTACACTCACAAAAAACACTACAGATAAAAAGAACTGTTGCTTAAGGGCACGGTCTTTATACTTTATATATAATTTGAGGCTTTTGTGTAGAGAATAAGTAACTGTTGTTCATCATCTATGAAGTTTAAGGAGGTCTATTTAATCTGTTAAATTTGATTGTTAAGTATGATTTTCAATGAGATGTCTCAATGTAATTATGTCGGTATGATTTTTTGGTGTTAGCTAGAAAGACAAATATTAAGAGTACGGGGAGTCATAACACCATTTGGGTGTTAACACCATGCCACCTCAGCGCCACATCATCTCAGCACCAAATAACATAACACCAAAAAACACCAGGAAATCATAACACCAAATAACACCACTCTTTACACCACTTTTTTTTAATTTCTTTCCTTGTTGCACGTTGTAACGCCCGTTACCTAGCCAACTTGCGTTATAACGCAAGGCCAACGCCTACATGCTGGAAATGATCTTAACGCCATAACGTGCGTTTCTTGTTTGACACATCAGATTAACGCCTTGATGGCTTTATGACNCTTTACACCACTTTTTTTTAATTTCTTTCCTTGTTGCACGTTGTAACGCCCGTTACCTAGCCAACTTGCGTTATAACGCAAGGCCAACGCCTACATGCTGGAAATGATCTTAACGCCATAACGTGCGTTTCTTGTTTGACACATCAGATTAACGCCTTGATGGCTTTATGACTCCCTCCTCTCTAAAAACAAGTGGCATGCATGCAAGAATCTCTCTCTCCCACTATTCTGTCATCTTTCCACACTTTAACTCTTTATGTTTTTCAGTAATTTTGCTATTCTGTTTGGTTATAATGTTGTATGTTAACTCCAACTTTAATATAAAGAAGATTGATAAGGTAGACATCAGTGCATGAAGAGTAAAAATAAAAGTGTAAACAAATTACTACTACTAATATTAAACCCTGCATGAAACTAGTTAAGCTACTAATTAACGTTTTTAGTTTACTTAAAATCATTGATCAGGGACACAACAACAACCGGTCATGAAGATGAAGTTACCAGAAATGGCTAACAATAACAGCACCACACCTACAGATGACAACGAGTGCACAGTTCGGGAACAGGATCGCTTCATGCCAATAGCAAACGTCATCCGAATCATGAGAAAGATCCTTCCTCCTCATGCTAAGATATCTGATGATGCAAAAGAAACCATCCAGGAATGTGTTTCTGAGTATATTAGCTTTGTGACAGGTGAAGCCAATGACCGCTGCCAGCGTGAACAAAGGAAGACCATCACTGCTGAAGATATGCTTTGGGCTATGAGCAAACTAGGGTTTGATGATTATATCGAGCCTCTGACTGTGTATCTGCACCACTATAGGGAGTTTGATGGCGGAGAACGTGCGTCCATAAGGGGTGAGCCACTTGTGAAGAGACCTGCTGATCAGGGTCACTTTGGTATGAGTCCTTTTGTGTCTGCTTTTCACATAGGGCATCATCGTAACGGCTTCTTTGGTCACGCAATCATTGGTGGTTTTATGAAGGATCCATCAAGTGCTGGACCTTCTGGACCTGCTGCTGCGGCTGGGTTTGAGCCATACGCTCAGTGTAAAGAATGACTGCGCGATAAAGAGGGTGTAAATTAAGGATGAGATTGTCAGGCTAGTTCGTTTGCTTTAGTTATTTTTTTTCTTCTCTTTTCTTGGTCATGGATGAACAATAACATTGGTTCATATTGACAGTGCATGTATAAACAGTTAACATGTTCGTAAAGTAGTTGTAAACTTGTAATCTTCTATGCGTCTTAAGACTTTTATGATTGTAGACTGTGTGGTATGATGAGTGACGGGAACAACATATATAAGTAAGCATAATGTTGTCTAAGTTTTGGAAAACAAGTACAAAGTGGGAATTGATTCTTGATTAATGGATCAACCGAGCTTGAGTCAAAGCCGATCATAAAAATCATTTTTTTTTTGAACAGCAAATAATTTTATATAAAAACTAGCGAGAAACTAAAGATTACACCACAGATGAAAAGCAAATAAAACACCAAACGAAAATATGACCGACCATCTATAAACTATTTAATTAATCACCACTCTAAAAATCAGAGGCATTCCTAAATAACACAACGCCTTGTGATAAACTGAAACTCACCACTCTATAAAAATGACACATTCATCATCATCCTCGTCGTCTTCCATTAATTTGCCCATTGAAACCCACCGACACCATTTAAGGGTATCACTAAACCTACTGTATTTCAATTGGTTTTTCTGTATGCAATTGATAGAGTGATATTCTTTAATTCTTTTCTTTTTCTTTTTAAACCGATTAAATGATCCATTGTCATCAGCAAATGAGCCCACCAACTTCTTTCTCTAAAATTTGATTTTCAAAAGTGTCAATCAAAGGCCTAGTTCCACCACAAATATAATTTAGCCCATTGCCAATATCCAGATTAGCCATTTCATTGACCAAATCTGAAATTTGAATTCCGTAATTCTCGTTGACACATGTATTAGGAAGTGATTTTGATTTGCTTTATTTCTTGATTCTTCCTCCTCACCCGAGGCTTGTTGAATCTCTTTAAAGAGACTACACCAACAAAGCAAGAAGGTCAAACAACTTCATCTCGTAAAGTCAACACAGTCAAGATGCAAGTTAAACCAAACACTCCTTCCGGTCACAAGCTACTACACAAAGCTCAAGTTCAATGTGGAAGAGTGTAGATTAGATATTTTGTATCGTTAGTAGTTAGATAGATACTTCTAGAAGGTAGAGGACACATGTATCTAGTTTAGCACAAAGCTTTTATTGCCTTAGAGATGGAGAATGAATCTAAACTCTTATCCGTAAGATCCAAAACTACCTGTTAGTACCTCTAACTTCCCGATAAAGAAAATGGAATCATGTGAAAATCCATACAAGCAGTTAGATAACCTTGTAAGACCAAGGTTTAAGTAGGACTAGGGTATGGATGATGAGCTGTGGGTCTAACCTTATCGAGTTCTTGAGGTGGAGCTCCTTAAGCATTACAACCACATCCTTCATGATTCGGCAGTCACCGTGATGTGACTGACCTCTTAGTTTAGGATCACAAAATGTCCATTGGGTCCCTCTTGTTATGCAAGTGGCATAATAAACAATGGACCAAGTATGCACCCCCTGGTAAAGTGTCTAGGGGATGCCCTCTACAGTTCTGTGTTAATATCCTTTCTTTTTCTTTCTGACATTCTACTACATGCTACATAAACCTAAAGTGAAGGGCGCAGTCAAAAGTATTCTTGTAGAAGTCGTCATCATTCTTCAAGTAATTGTAGTCTATAACAATTTTAATACGTGCAGCCCTTTTAAACGTTTTGTGTGTGCAACTGTTACAGGAAACAAATCAGATGTCCGTGACACTCAATAAATCAGGCACAAGTCGTTTTAATAATTCAGGTAGTTTTTTAGTTTATCAGTTTTGATATGCATAATTGTCGTTTCTATGCTCTTCATTTTAGTAGAAATATATTGGTTTTGTGCAAGTTGACCTTCTAACATCGTCACTCTATACTTCTGACGCCGTCAGGTTCAATCCTGACGCCGTCACTCTTAAAGTCTCCTAGGCCGTCTCTCTTTAAGCTAACACTGGACGGCCTAGTTATAATTACACCTGAGGCCGTCGGTGTAAAACCTTCAAAAGTTCTCTGGAGCGTCACGTGTAAGTTTTCCAACTTCATGGTCTTCAAGTGACGGCGTCACCATTTAAGGCGTGACGCCGTCAGGTGTGTTTCCTGACATGTTTTCCATTACTTTGTTGTTTTCTTCACTTTTAAGCCCAAAAACGTCTAAAATGCTCCAATTTCCAGAAATCACGTCCCAAGTACCTAAAATGAGAAAAGAAACGATTTGAGGCAATATTTGATTATAAAAACATCATTTAAGGCTTAAATGACCCCTTAAAAGCGTAACAAAGAAATCCTTATCATGTTGGCAGGGCCGTCCCCTAGATTTTGGAGGCCTTCGAACACTATGTGCAACAAAATCAATAAACTTGACTAATTATGTACAGTAAATTCTTAATCATTTAAATAGTAATTTCTTTACGTTTTTGTTCGTCTTACAATATATCTTATGTATATATATTTTTTTTAATATAATCCATTCAATTTTTCAAGAATTGTAAAAATTATCTTTAAGTCCAAATGACTAACATTGAGTTTATTTTTAAAACATATGTGCAGATATTTTTGAAACATGCTTATAGCCAAAACATTTGATACAAATTGATGGTAGCGTATTGAGATAGTAATTTTTGAAGATCATAATACAAGTTTAATATATTCCATTTTCCATAAAAACACGGGTTAACTAACAAACTATAATTTATAGTAATTAAACTTGTAATTTACCAAAAGTAAATCAAAAAACTTTGGGTTATGTGTCATGCCCTTCACTGGAATATATCCTTGCATATCTACTCCATTAAAAACGTTATTTAAGCTCTGTTTCTCCAATCTCCAATTGAAATCCTTAAATTCTAACATTGTAAAATGTATTTACTCCTTCATAAAACACCATTTTACTGTATAAAAACGTTAAAAAAATGAGTTTGTACTAATACCACAGATCCAAAAACTGGGGCTCTAAGAAAATGGAGGCCCTCAGCCGTCGCACACCCCGCACATGATTAAATCCGGGCTTACATGGTGGTGATTATCAACAAAAAGGAGTAATAATCAACATAGGCTGTTTTGCACAAGCACCTTACTAAACCATTAATAAAAAAGTGGGCCCAATCATATTTAGCCCATCCCATACCCTTTCCAATACTAACATCCATTAGATTGAGCCCAAAATGCGGACTAATTTCTATTCAACGTTGAAACGCTGACGGTGTGTTCTCGACTTTTTCATTAAAAGAAAAGAAGTGATCCTCAATCACTTCTCTTCTTCCCTCTTCCTCCCAAAAGTGGGTGGATCATCTTCCTCCCCAAAAACACAACCACTTTCCTTCCTCAATCACTTCTTTTCTCCCGTATTTCCTTCCTAAAAAAACTCAAGAACACATGTTTGACTAACTTCCTCCCTTAATCATTTCCTTTCTCCCCAAAAATCAACTCAAGAACACAGCGTGAATACTTAACTTGAATGGAAAAAACCCAATAAAATGGACAAGTAGTTAATGACTACAACGAAGAACAATGTGTGCCCGTTTCGACTTTTCGAGTTTACTTGATTACATTCCAGAGTAAAGTGAAGACGATACCAAAAAGAAGAGATAATGCAGTGTACATAACTTATAATTAGGACGTGTGTTTATTAAATGATTGCGATAAAAACTTGAATAACAAAGGAAAAATCTCAAGTCTTGGCCTTTTAGTACGTGTGCTATGGTGCTAGCCCTTATAAAGTTCCTTGAATTAAATGTAACATGTATGATGCAGGACTTTAATAAATATTAAACTTTGTTTATAAGCATTCTACGTGTGGTTGGGGATGCTGTGTTAATAAAGACCCGTCTCTCCTTGAATTTCCCTGTGAAATGGAAGGTTACTGAAGGGTGATGGCGAGTTATAAAAGGTCCGGGCCAGCAATTAAAGAATCTGTAACTACTTGTCACCTCGCAAATCAGAACAATTTATGATCAGGCAACACAGATGGTGCCACATAATGGTTTGATACTTTGATATATGGTCTCTTTGCCAAAGCCATGGTAGGGACCGGGGCCGAAAGTTATGTCCCATTTAAGCCGAGACCGTCTTTTTTTTCTTTTTGGACTTTTTATCATGTTAAGGACCAGGTATATGATGTTTGTTACTTGTCGTGCACTTTTCTTTTTTCATTTTGCCAAACCATTTTTACTAACAAATAGCGTCTATGAGAAGAATTAGCATTTCATATTTAACTATTATAAATTAGGTTGTAAGGTGGATCATGAAGGGTCTTTGATTCTTTATGAGAAAATGTTTTCTCAGAGGCATGTTGTCTGTAAGATTTCATTATATCATGTGGTGGTTTAAAAGTCTATAACTTTGTTTGGGAAATTTGCGTACAAACTTCTAAAATTATGTCATGCATAACTAAAGCCATATAAAGTACAGTAGTTTGCAGGAACAAGAGTTCATGTCGGAATTTTCACTATATTAGCCTTCTTTGGCAAGTGATTGGATCGAATAGGATATACTTGATTCATATTATTTTCAAAAACTTTTTTATTTTTTTTTATTATTTTTTTTTAAATTTTTTTTTAAACGGTTTCCATGGTAAATATATTGGTCAAAAAAAAATTAAGTAAAATGGTTGAGTGTGAGAATAAAACTTTTAATATACTATAAAACCTCTTTTATTATGTATATTACACCAACAACTACTCTGGTATGTAAGAAAAGAATGTTTAAATATTTTTGCGTATCTATCATTAGCTGACATAAAATAATCAGGTGCATTTTGACTAAACTAATCAAGACTAGAATTATAATTTTTAGGGTTATTGGCAAAAAAAGGCATCATACTTGCCACTTTTTGTCATTGTATGTAGCGTCCTTTATTTTTTTTGATTGTAGCACCAACTTTTTTAAATCGTGCCATTGTGTGTACTTTGTGACCATTTTACCCTTACTTTTTTCAAATTTTGAAGGGTAAAATGGTCATTTCACATGGCTAAAAAGTCGCAAAGTACACACAATGACACAATTTAGAAAGGTTAGTGTTACAATCAAAAAAAATAAAGGACGCTACATACAATGATAAAAAGTGGCAAGTATGATGCTTTTTTTTGCCAATAACCCTAATTTTTAAAGACCGGTGCATTTTAAAAATAGCAGGGTTTCTAAACAAAATTAACACCGCAAGACAAACATCTTGGTTCTCACTATGGATGCCGGTACTATTCATATATTTGACGTACATGCAACACGATTATTCAAGTTCACCACATTATCAACATGAAAATACTAACGAACAGGCAAGTTGAAGGCAAAGAAAGACTATGCGTTCAGGCGAGCCGCAAAGTATTGTACTTGTTTCTTTCTACGCAAAGAGTTTATTTTATGAGAATCTTTTTGTTGAACCAATTAATTTGTTTCTCCTATTGTCTATGGTGTTGTAGTCGTGTAGATATTGGTCAGCATCACACTTCAATTCTAATAAAGAACAAATAAAAGGACAGCTTGGTAATCACGAATAACCATAAATGCTAAACGATAAAATTGATTTATTTCTGAGTAAATTCAGGTGAATAATGTCATGCATATTTGGAAAATTCGAGGAAATTAGAATATGGTTTAATGACCATTATACCCTCTTTTGATACCATTTTACCATCTATAAATACACCCCTTGGCATCTCTTCCAACTTCCCTTTTCTTCCTTCCAACATCCACTCATCTTAAGTGTTCATCAAGCTTTAATTTCTGATCACTTCTCGTCGCAGTCGCTTCATTCTTCACTCATCAAGCAACTGTAAGTTCCTCTCGATCTCGCGCCCTTTTATATTCGTGTAAACATGTTTCTTATTGTTGTCTTGCTTAAACATTCGTTACTACTTAATTTCGTTGCATTGTTGTCTTGCTTAAATATAGTTTCATATCTGTATTTTTTTTTGCGACGTATGAAGCACGTTAATTAATATCGTAAGCTGTAGGGGTAACACAGTTTTAGTTTAATCTCAGTTTCTTAACAATTTGAGTTACTTAAACACAAACATATATAATCTCAGTTTTAGTTTAAATTATAACGAAACCTGTTGTTTTTCGGTATGCCACAGTGCACTTGTACGATGTATATATGCATGCATATATATAACATAACAAGAAGATAGCAGTTTTAGGATTTTGTAGTATCTTAAGTTTGTAGCTATTGAATTAACCCACACACAAACGGAAGTAATTAACTGTCTAGTTATTCTGGTAACGTGGTCGTCGGTTTTTTTTTTTTTTTTTTTTTTTTTTTTTTTTTTTTTTTTTTTGTTTTTTAATTTTTTTGTTTTTTTTTTTNGTAACGGTTAGGATTGATAGCGTAGTGAAGTGACACGTTAGTTTTTTATAACTCTGTGGGACCTTTTCACCACTTATTTTGTTAGGTTCACTTCACTTCATGACTGTGTTTTTTATAATATGTATCAACTGGGTCCGTATATGAGTGACGGTTATATCACTTATAACTCTTGTTTAATCTTTACACCGACGCGTGTTTCTGTTATTTATGAATTTCTACTAACCATGTCAAAATCATGCATGGTGGTGTGAATGCTAATTTACCACACATGATTTAACAACCTTAATATATTTTTTACGTCCATATATATATCTTCCTAATCCTAAATATATAAAATCAGGTCTTTTAGAGTTTTAACTGTCCACGCACAAGCTATATAGGCTGCTTCCTTCCTTATTCACACAATTTCTTAACCAAAAAATGACCACACAAGATCGTAAACTCAACCAACTAGAGGTTTCGCCGGAAAGAGTTGAGGAAGATGAAGTGAGAACCTCGTCTGAATAGCTGAGTATTATTTCTCTTTGGTGAACGGTTTCCAGCAACATGCATGCAAGATAAGTACGTGGATGTGTGCCTTTGATTGGATTTTGAAGTGAACATAAAGTTTCAATGATCGAGCTATATCTGTAATTAAAGTATAATTAAAGAAAAGAAAAAAAAAAATCTATCTATGATAAGGTTGGAACTAGAAAGAGACATGCTAACACTTTTTAGCTTAAATAATCAAATGGTAAGTTTAATCAAGTATACATAATTTATTAAAAATTTAATAGCTAAAGTTTATTAATTATTTTTCTTTTACAAACCGTGTTTTCATACATGTTTTTTTGTTGGATGAAAATATAAGTTTAATCAGACTGATTCAATTTTGAGTTTCTGTTTCAATTAATTCCTCTCTTTGATACAATTGAAAACTTCTCAAAGATTTGATTATTCATTTTGCGTATGTTAATGTCTTAATTTATAAGAGATAAGAATCGCTCATCCCATTTACTTTTCCATCTTGGCCCTATCTTTGTAATTCACTTCTAAATGACCCATGTGACGTAGCAACCAACAGTCAAGAACAAATTTAATATGTCAGGTACACAAAACCATTCGTTGCAATTATTTTAGGATATCTCAAAATAATTACGCTCTAAATCTCTAATGGCTATTTTAATCAAAGTTGTATTACGCTATTTGTCTCAAAGTAATTGTCCATATTCTTATTTTAGAATATCTCAAAATAATTGTTCACTTTATAATTTAACCAATAGAAAGAGACTTTAGTGGATAAATATGAAATTTAATTGGTGAGATTTTATAAAATTTTGCGCATTTTAATAGCGCACAATTACTTTGGGGCAGAAAGAGTGCATATATATTTATTAAGGATGATAACAAACAAAGCTTAGTTGTACAATCTTTGATACGAGATCATACCATAACCTATTTTCCATGCACAAATAGATATGTTATCGATTGTACTCGATCTCATATATAGAGTCATCGTGTATGCAAAGCAAGAGTTATTAGTTAAAGACTTTGGAACCACTTAATTAGTTCTACATGAGAGTGTTTACGTAAAAAAGATCCTTACCTAATTAAGCAACAGTTCTTGATGAGAAGCAAGACAATATGGTGATCCTAGACTAATTATACTAAGCTCTAAGAAATTGAAGAAACTTTCACGACACCGGCCAGCTTTGATTGAAAGAGTTGGATATTTTCTCACTTTATCACTAGGCCTAAGTTACATATGTTGCACGAAGCTTATGCCGTTCCTGGTTTAGGTCTTTATTTTTCCGTCAACTTAACCAACTCGATCTCTGGGCTTTGTATTGGTTTAGTTATAGCGACAGGCAAATTGTCATGTGTCTCTATACAAGAAGTATTGTATCCTGATAGTACTGCATGCTTCTAGAAAGTATCTCGATTCAAGAAGTCCCAAAGGCTACAAGTCAGTTTTTGCTCTTCTTGAAATTATTCAAGTGAATTATATTGTACACAGATCTAGTTTTCTAGAGGTATATATAGAATTTCGAGTTTATTACTTTTAGTGGCCGGTAGACGTGCCTAGCTATAATACATACATACATTCATTCATCTTCATTAAAGCATCACAAAACTTTCCATTAAAAGTCAATAACTTGCAACAACCATATTTGAAACCTAGGGTCCCTACTTAAGAAGGAAAAAATAGAAAGCTTATATAGGTGATAGCTTAATTATATCTGACTATTGGGGTGAGGTAATTAAGATCTTCCCACTCTAATGTTTATGGTGGTAATTGTTAGGTTAACCACATTTCTTGAAAAAGTTATAAATTACAGTTTAGCAATCTAATATTTAAACAAAGATCTTAGATAGATAGTTTTTCAACTTTTATGGTACTGAGAGGTACGAATATATGGATTAGTTTAAAAGCGTTAATCATGCGCCACAACATAAGTTGATGGAGCATCGAATATACAAATCATTATTTAAAAGAAAAGGGTGTAAATAAGATTTGGTGAGAGATCTTGATCACCGACTTTAGCATGACAATAGTATTATAAAAATGGAGTTTAAATGTACTTTTTCATTTTCTATGAACTCACGAATCCATGTCCTAGGATCTTAATTTGTCTGTGTACTCAACATCTAATTGCGTGCTTAATTATTAGTATTTCTGTCATCTTGTTACGTACGTACGTTCAAGGACTAATTGCTTGTTGATTCTTCTAAAGGTTAAACTATAGACGACTAAGAACTTCTTTTTTACTATTGAAAATATATCATTCATGTAACTCTTTTTTAACTTTGCAAACGATATATTTTGACAAAGATGATCTATATTCATTGAATGATCTATATTCACTGAACAAAAAAGTTTTCATCTTTCTAGAAGATCAATGACGGTTAAAAATCAGAAAAATAAAATGCATACTAATTATTATATTTATTGTAGCTTTTAAGATCATTTGAATTACAAGTGTTGCACATCATATTAGTCAAAAATCACCTTTTTAAATTAAAACTCTAGGTTNAAATAAAGCACCGGAACTAAAACAACCAGTTTAGAAATGTACATGTTTTTTTTTTTTTTTTTTTTATCATTAACAATAATAATTTTCAATTGCATG
This sequence comes from Artemisia annua, assembly GCA_014162995.1. NCBI lineage: Eukaryota > Viridiplantae > Streptophyta > Magnoliopsida > Asterales > Asteraceae > Artemisia > Artemisia annua. The sequence continues at coordinate 13,962 of LBNU01023367.1, forward strand.
CAAATAACATTATGACATGTATGAGAAAGCATATACCATGTAAAATTTAAAGTCTCGAACGGTATAGAAAGCTTAGTAATTTTTATTGTAACAGAGATCTCACTACAATATATCTGGGTCCATTAACGAGGACTTTTTGACGCCTTTGGCGAGTATTAGTTCTCGCTGAAGACCTTTGACAAGGACTTGTCTTCGCCAAAAGGTCCTCGCCTATTCACTGTCACTACTGACATAGGCAATGATGGATTTTGACCTTTGGCGACGACCATATGGGCCCACGCAATTCTCATTCAAAGTTACCATTTGGGGCTCACATCACCTTTGGCGAAGACATGTCCTCGTCAAATCTCAATCATATAATTAGTTAATTAACAAATTAATTAATTAATTAATTAATTAGTTTTTTATAATTATAAACTCAGGCTTACACGATTAATTAATTATAATCATGATTAAAATTCCTATTAAAATGAGTTCAGTTAAGATATATAATTTGAGTGCTTATATTTTTATATGGTTAAAATGAAAGCTCTTGCAAGCTCGGGATTGAGTCAGCTCGTTTCCATCCCTAGTTTTATCTTTTAGTACAAAAGTAATTTAAATCATTTAAATTGATTTTAATTCATAACAATTTTTAAATAATTTAAATCATTTTTAAATCATTTCAACCATTTTTATTTATTTTAAATTATTTTTATATAATTTAAATAATTTGTAATCATTCAGATAAGTTATATTTGATTTAAATCATTCATAATTAATGTAAATGTAAATTATTTTTAAATAACTTAAATCATTTATAATTCTTTTATAATTAATTTAAATCATTATAAATTATTTTTAATTAATTTAAATCATTATAAATTATTTTTAATTAATTTAAATCATTTTTACTCAAATTTTTACCTACTTTTTGCGAGTACATGTCATCGCCAAATATATTTAGTTAAACCATAATTTCTTATTCTGATTTATGCTTTTGGTCAAGAGTTTGGTCAACACTTTTGGCGAGGTACTCGTCAAAGGTTTTCGTTGAAAATTTTCTCCACTTTCTTCTCCGTCAAAGTCTGAAACTTACATTTTTTTGCTGTTTAGCGGGTTTTGGGGAAAACATTTATGTCCTCGCCAAAACCCCCGTCGCCTGTGCTCCTTATTGTTGCAGTGTCTTATTCGTAGTCATTTTTGTTAAGTTAATGCAAATTCTCTCGCAGTTACTTAGTAGCGTGACACGTACGCTATATGACTTATAGTATAAATTTTGTAGTATTTCTCTGCAACAAAAGGGTGTTTGTTATTTTAATTGCAAGTTGTTTTCAATATGATACCTCTAGTTTATGTTAAAGTCAAGATAATTTTATTAATTTTGAAAATAAACTACTCCGTATAAACTTCAATTCAGTCATGACATGACATTTGCTTAGATGCTTTTCTATAGTTTACGAACTATATATGACTTGCACTATCAAATTTTTGAAGTGTTTATACGAATAGACTTTTTTTTCGTCACTTAGACTTTTACATGAAACATGGCCGAAATTTACGCAATCTATATCGTTGTATCGCATCATTATTAGACTATAGATTGTATTGTACTTGTATGTATATGGAATTTTATAAAGCGTGACGCCTTTAAATATGAATTGTATTGTACTTGTATGTATTTCCTTGTTTTGTTCAACTCTTTGGTTTATGGCGCAGCCTATATATATATATGCTTAGCTAGTTAGTTCTCTACTATTTGAATTATATTTTAACTATCGTATGGGTTTCAGTAAACATAAAAATATCTATGATCGAACATATATAGACTTAGAGTATAGTAGCTACTTGAAAATGTCAAAGTGGTGTCGACTTTGGAACACATATTATCGTGTCCGTGTTAGGTGAATTGAAACTAGTTGCAAAATAGGACAATTTTTCCAGGTAGACTATAAATTTTTAAAGAATAATGTTACACTTTTTTAATTAGAGGAAGTGTATTATATATTTTCTTAATATATGTGGCTTTTATTATTGAAGCCAATAAACACGTTATACGTGTTCACTTCAAACCGGTTAAGAACCATTACCTTATTATTGATGGATACAATTTAATCATTAATTTACTAATCATCTAACTTTTAGACTAATCAATCTATTATATTAATTTACTAACAGATCGATCCTTGGAAGAATATTAGCACAAGCTAAGTGAACGACAATGACTAAGCTCCTTTTCATAAGTCACATTTTTCTTAAATAAGTATATATTCATTTGAGAAAGCTATTAAGGGTTCATATTATTAGCTATCTTTGTACAAGAAAAAAAACATACTATTACCTATGTTGATATTTTTCCATGTTTGTTATTCTAGGAGGGGATATGTCTATGTGAAAATATATTTATCTCCTATTTTATGACAAAGGAAAAATACGTACAGCTAGACGTACGTAAGTACATATATGCTACCATAAACAAACCTTACATAACAAAGGAATTCCAGCTAGACGTACGATCGTAGACAACAATGATCTTTCTTGTTTTTAGAAAAATCACATCGTAACAAATCTTTATAGAGGAATGCTATATCCACAAAGAAAACATCCACAAAACATCCACAAAATGAGTTGTTGGAGTGTGATTGGTGTATTTTGCTTTGTTTCTCTCTTTTCTATTTGATTAAGCCAATCACAATCCGACAACTCATTTTGTGGATGTTTTGTGGATGTTTACTTTGTGGATATAGCATTCCTCATCTTTATATAACTTGTAAACAGGATTATAATTGTGTCGAATTAATATATGTCATATATCTAACATGGACGAAACCATGATCAAATATGATTTGGCGCATAAAAAAATTTATAAGTATATTAACTAAATAACACTAGAAACACATTTCGATGGAACAGATGCATTTAAGATACATTTAAGAAAAATCGATGTTTTCTTCATTAATTATCACTACATCGTAAAAATCCATGAGTGTCTCAAGACCTTGCGGGAACCCTGGTTCCGTCCTTGATATCAAACCAAATATGGTCGGCAGCTAATGGCACATGCATGACCTATATATGTCTTTGTGAAGTTCCTTTAATTACATAATGACCGCAGACCACCCTAACATGAGTGTGGGTCCTAATGCTAAGCTTTTATAAGTCAAACCATCCCAACCATACACCTTGCATATAAAAACACATACAGTATGAACAAGCAACACATATATAGGTTTGGAAATTTTTTTTTGGCGTACCCTTATTTAGAGATTAGATATAGAATTCAATTCTTTGCTCATATCCGATTATTAGGCAAGTTCGATTTTTAGTCTATTATTGAGATTTGCAAATATGTATGGTAATGATGATATTTTTCTTTTATAAACTTATTTCATCTCATCTATGTTTCCATAATAGCAGATGGTGCTAGTTGGCGTTGCAGCTAAAATTTATGAGGCAACGGGTATGGAAAGATGGTTTTTATCCTTATCCAGAAAATATGATTCTTTTGAAACCATATATAAGTTACGGCATGATCTTCTTGATGCTCATCATTTAACCAACCCTCGTGAATCAACAATGGTAGACGAACACTATGTTTCTTGGCTGGTATGTCTTTTACTTATGTTTTTTACGTTCAAATATTTTGCAATGAGGTTGTTTTAATTCAGCTTTGCTTAAAAATTGATTATCATAGACTGTCCGAATATGTGAGACAGTTTGGTTCAAACATAATATCGAGTAACATTGATTAGTTGTAAGTGATTTAAAAGAATATGTGAAACCGAGTTCACGGTAAGTGTTTGAGAACGAAGAAAAGATCAATGATACAATGAACAAGATGATGAGTTTATGTCATTTTCATTTTATACCCTCAAAATTTCTAGGTTTTTACACTTTTGTCATAACTAATAAATTTCAATATTAACAAAGAACAAAAGAGTTTATGTATATGATGATTTGAAATAATAAATACTTGTATACTGTTTAAAAAAAGCTTCAAAGTCGATGTATAATGTTGTTGTGGATATCTGAACGAGTTATTTTCTTGAACAAACGTGAACGAGTTTGATAATGTTGTGTCAATCTTTTGTGCAGCTTATAATACATCGCAATATTGATAAACTTCTATTAAGTACTGAATTTTCTGTATTCATGAACTTTTGTAATTATAGCATAGTGACATCGAAGTTTAAAAGACGACGTCGAAGTTATATTCTTTAATTATAACACATGGCTTTCAAAATTCATGGAACAGCCTTGGAAACTATATGATTAACTGAATTGTGTCTGTGTTGTTTTTTAATAGAAAGAACACCCTTCTGCTCTAAGCTCGTTCCAACGGATGATGAATGCATCAAAGGGAAAGCAAATAGCTATTTTCTTGGATTATGATGGCACGTTATCACCCATTGTGAGTGACCCTGAACGTGCCTTCATGTCTGATCAGGTATTCTACTAAAAACACATATTTTTTTTTGTGTTTTTAGTTATTCTACTAAAAACACATATACTTATTGTCTCTTTGTTGGATGTATAATTGGTGTATAAACGATGTACGATTTGATGCAATATAATCTACCAGATGCGTGCAGCAGTTCGGGATGTTTCTAAGCACTTTCCAACAGCCATTATTAGCGGCAGGAGTCGTGAAAAGGTTCATATCACATGTCTCAACAAAATTTGATAATGTAGAAAGAATAAATAATGATCAAACATGCATGTTATATGTTTAGGTCTATAACTTTGTCAAGTTAAATGAAGTGTACTACTCTGGGAGTCATGGGATGGATATCATGGGACCGACCCCGAAAAATAAGTCATGCGATGACAATTATCATCATAAAACCGTCAATGAAGAGGTAATTTTTATTCATTTACTCTAATAACTTGGATATATTTAGTCTTGAAGAGAAATCTCACAAGTGATTTTGGTTTTAATTTGTTTAGGGAAATGAGTTTATTGTCTTTCAACCGGCTAAAGATTTTCTACCCGAAATTCAACAGGTATGGTAGTAATAACATATATTTACAAATGTACTACTATATAGCATTCCCTGTCAATTAATTTGAATTAACCAAATATCACATATGCATGTACATAGTTGATGATAAGTCATTAAAATTGACAGATGTTGATTGAGATGAATGAGAGATCGAAAAACATAGAAGGGGTGGCAATTGAGGATAATAGGTTTTGCCTTTCAGTTCATTATCGCCATGTTAAGGATGAAGACTATGAGAGACTAGAACAGCAAGTTGAGTCGATGCTCGTGAACCATCCAGAATTTCACATGACTCGTGGCAAAAAGGTATTGGAAATTCGGCCTTCCATTGGGTGGAACAAAGGTCATGCCCTTGAGTACTTACTTGATACCTTAGGCTTTGATGATTCTAAAAATGTTCTACCTATTTATATTGGTGATGATACAACCGATGAGGATGCTTTCAAGGTATCCACCTCTTGGCTTGTTTTTGTTATAATGATACATGCTTGTTCAAATAATGTATTGGTTTAACATAAGTAGTGTTGTTTTAGGTTCTAAGAGAAAGAGGTGAAGGATACCCAATTTTGGTATCATCTAAGCCAAGAAAGACAATGGCTTTTCACTCGCTTCGTGATCCGTCTGAAGTACTATCATTCTTGACTCGTTTAGGTAGATGGGGTGCTGGCAATGCTGATTCCATCCAAGCCTAGCATTGGTTCGAATACATGTGTGTACATATACATGAACACACATATTACTATCGTACATTTAACTAGCCAGAACACCATTGCTAATGCAGAAATATGAAAGCATAGGAAGAAAAAGAAGTCACCAAAACGCGAGAGAGCTCTTTTAAAAGTCGCGTTTTGCGCTAGGAATTGATTCAGGATTTTATTTTTTATATGTTTATAGCTGTTGGTTCTATTAAAGTAATTACAACTAGAGAGTTGTTTTATTCGTCTTATGTAAATACATTTTGCCATTTTGGTACTATTATATCTTCTTGTCAGTGCTTTTTATTGAAATAATTTTACCTATTAACTGAAGTAGAATTATAAACTCTTTAAAGATGCAGGGAAAACAAGTAGTTGGGATTCTTTGACCCAATAGTACTACGGATTAACAATGTTTTAATAATATTATTGGGCCTTATGGTGTACAAGCTTAATGGGTCAAGCATGGATATTGATAGGGACCATTGGACCAATGATGGGATATTTTTTAGAAGAAAACTTTGATTAATCCCAAAGTGGATAATTGTTATTGGATGTTGTCCTTATGTCCTATGCTGTTTTCAACTCATAACTTCTTTTAAAAACAACGAGATTGGCTTTGGCCGCCGCGTTGCGGGCGGGCCTGTTTTTTTGCGTTGTTTACTATCGTATGTTTTTTTTTGCGAAGGAATTTTACGTAATTTATATGCGTATCCCTCAAAATTGATACTGGGCCTTGGTAAACCCAAAAAAAACACTACACGGACAACCCAAAGGAAAGCAACAGTTGGGCCAGTTGGGCCACAGTTATTTGGCGGGAAAATAAGGAACGCAAATACGGCGTCGTCCCCTTTGCTATTTAATAATATATATAAATATGTATGTTTTTCTTTTGGAAAATGATGTCTCTTTTTAAATATCCTTCTACATGTCATACGTACGTCGGTTACTTAACTACCGGTTAATGAAAAAGTGAGTCTTTTAGACATATTGATGCATGATTAACATGTAGAATATAATTTACGAGGAAATATAAAAGCATGTTTCGGAAGATATAAGGTGTGTTTATTTATGAAAAATAACTCATTTTCAGGAAATTTTTCGTAAAAAATTAAAAATTCATTCAGTCACAAATCTCTATTTATTTTTTATTTATTTTTTAATTAAAGAATGAAAATATCATCTTTTAAAATTTAACTAGCTAGAATTTTGCAAATAGCTTTTATATTCTACGCTATTTTTTCCCCTCAATTTTTATAAACCGTTAGCACTTTTTAGTTTTTCAAAGAAAAAAAATTCATTTAACGGTAGCACTTTTTGAAGATTTTGATTTTTTATTTATTTATTTTTTATTAATCTTGTGTTAGAAAAAATTAATGAAATTTTTTTACAACTAAACGCAACTGCTATGATGTTTCTATTTTCTTTTCCCACCGTCGGTTTTGTCATTTAACGAAGAGGTGGGTCGATGTCAGTTAAGTTAGGTAGGTCCTTTTCCGACGTGGTAACGGTTAGGATTGATAGCGTAGTGAAGTGACACGTTAGTTTTTTATAACTCTGTGGGACCTTTTCACCACTTATTTTGTTAGGTTCACTTCACTTCATGACTGTGTTTTTTATAATATGTATCAACTGGGTCCGTATATGAGTGACGGTTATATCACTTATAACTCTTGTTTAATCTTTACACCGACGCGTGTTTCTGTTATTTATGAATTTCTACTAACCATGTCAAAATCATGCATGGTGGTGTGAATGCTAATTTACCACACATGATTTAACAACCTTAATATATTTTTTACGTCCATATATATCTTCCTAATCCTAAATATATAAAATCAGGTCTTTTAGAGTTTTAACTGTCCACGCACAAGCTATATAGGCTGCTTCCTTCCTTATTCACACAATTTCTTAACCAAAAAATGACCACACAAGATCGTAAACTCAACCAACTAGAGGTTTCGCCGGAAAGAGTTGAGGAAGATGAAGTGAGAACCTCGTCTGAATAGCTGAGTATTATTTCTCTTTGGTGAACGGTTTCCAGCAACATGCATGCAAGATAAGTACGTGGATGTGTGCCTTTGATTGGATTTTGAAGTGAACATAAAGTTTCAATGATCGAGCTATATCTGTAATTAAAGTATAATTAAAGAAAAAAAA
>LBNU01023370.1:1075-24120 GCA_014162995.1 Artemisia annua
TAATCCTCGAATACTCGATCTTATTTTGACGTGAATTGTAAACGTACCAGTCAACCTGAAGATATGGAAAACCCAAAAAATATATGTAGAAGACAGTGATATGGATCTACAGATTAGACAATACTTTTGATTAAATGAAATGCGTTATTTTTTGTAGATTATCCAGGTTTTCGAACTTGTGGTGATAATATTGTACGAACGACAAGTTATTCATATCCTATAGGGAGTGTTAATATTACCAGATAACCTATGATTTAAGGTAATGACTCCGCAAACACTCTTATGACATCAAGTGTTCATGAAACGAGTTTGTCATATGCAATAACCTCCAAGGGTAAGCCGAACATGCAATTAAAGGACCAGTTCATTATAAATAGGGACACGACTGCGTCGAAACAGAAATTTCATGACTTGGTACTTGGAACAATGAGAGCAATGGGTGAACCAGCCGACTCGCATTTGCGCGTCAGAAAAACTTGATCTTGCTACAGCGCAATGTCGAAGTTCAGGATTATAGACCTTCTTTTCTATGATTGTTATCTTGCGATGTTAAAATAAGAAGTATTGTGATAATCATGCAAAACATCATCTACCTAAGAAAGTGACTATTCTAGATCATCAAGTAATATGTTTCATCTAGACATCGATAAGCGATTAACTCATCTTAGAAAAGTGGGCTTTGAAAAGAATAAATACCAATTGAAGACTAAAAGGTTACGTGCGTTCTTTACGATATTTATGTAAATGAAAACACTTACACCATGCGTAATATCTTAAATATTATTTGGCATGCTTCATAGGATAGGCAATTAAAGATACGTATATTTGAAGATCCTAATGTAGTTAGGTCATATTTTAAAATTAAGCTGTGGAATTAGGCTTAATAATAGCATTACATAGGAAACTTATAGAATAGCTTAGTTACACAACAAAATCTAAAACATTGCAAACCATGGTCCACGTTGATTTTGTTCGTTGATTTTTGCTTTAATAACAGTTTCTCTATAGTACATACAGTTAATTGATGACAAATTATGAGATTGTCATGCATGTATTTTTAAAGAAATGTTTTTAGCAACCGTTATTCAATAACAGTCACAATAGAAAAATAGTTAGTTCATGTTCTGTTTGTCATATCTGAAATAAAGGTTTTTATGTCTTGGAAATGGGTTGTGGTACATTGATTTATGACTAGAATCTAGAAGATCATTGCGATTTTAGTTTGTTACGTTGTCTCCGTAGAGAAGAATAGGTAAAGAATAAAAGTTTCCAGATGATTATTTGTGTTCTATTGATCAAAATGACAAGAGTTGTGGATTATGATAGTACCAATTAAATATGAAAGAGTGGGAAATAGGATATTGACAATATCTCTAATCCAAATCTGTGAGGCATCCTCTTTATATATTTTTATTTACGAGAACTCATTTTGGAGTAGATTTTTTAGACAACAAATATGATAATTGAGTAATCATTAAGAGATTGTGTATGTTTAAGAATATGTTCATTGAATTATCTCATGCTCTCAAGAGGTTGGTTATGATTTCCTTTGTCACTATGTATCTCTAGAGTAGGATAGATCCCTCGGCGTCTAATGTAAGAAAACTATGGATGAAACAAGCTCTTGTAGACTATGGCATTAAGTTAGATAAGTGTGCAACAACAAAGGAGCTATAGATGTTAGGATATACCCCATTCAACACTCTCACATCAAACATATAGAATTACGTCATCACTCACTTATGATCATAGGTTATGTAGAAAAGGATAGCATGTGACAATAGGCTTAACCAATCCTCTTGAGCATGAGATCTTTAATAAACATCTTTTAAAATCTATGATTAATGATATTTGTTGTCAAAAATCTAATATCTCTAAAAGTATGCAAAAACCTCACATTTTGGAAAATAGTTTTTCAAATGACTATCCCACTTTTCAATAACATGTTTCACTGTCAATATCCACAACTTTGTTCTGATAAAAACCAAAGATTGGGAAAATTTTCTTTACCTTTCATTAACACACTTTGAAGTAAAACCCAATCTATTCTATTCAAATCTATGTACAAACCTATTTCCAAACATATGAAAACTAATTTTCTAGGAAACACATGAAAACTAATTTTCTTGCATTGTTGAATAATATTAAAAACATTTCTTTAAATCATGCATGACAATCTCATATTTTTCATCTATACTTACGTACATGACACTTATAAGAAAATCAAAACAAATCAAGAGGACCATGGTTTGTCTATTTAGATTTTGTTTGTAACAAGTCTATAAGTCCATGCTATCTTAAATTCTCATTTATTGCACATAGACACACATTAGGATCTATCAAATAGTTCATTAATCTTGCCACCTACATATAATTAAGAATATACTTGGTGCAGTTTATTGTTTCCTAGTCCATATATATTACTTGCTTGATGAGTATGTTTGCATGCTAGATGAAATTACTTGATTGCTTAATCTCTTTAATTGACATGTTTTGCATAAATATCTATTACATGCATAATTGCCTCAAAAGAATTGGACTTGCTTGAACCTAAACCTGAAAACATAACCCTTTCTACAAATTTCTGCCAAAAACCCATTTCTGGTAATCTGGGAACCACCAGTTGGGCGGCACCCTTAAATCATAAGGCGACCCCCTTAATATTTAAGGGGACCGGCCATCTGATGGTCGGGATTTAAGAAACCTTTCATCTTTTTAGCCCATTTCATCCTACACTTCACAAAATTCACAAACATATCCTATTCCAATCCATCCAACAAATTTTATCTATTCCTTAACCCCATCAATACTACACTATAAACACTCCCATTCCTCAACCTCTCCACTCATCTCATCATGACTTCTCCCATCAAACCAAAATCAAAAGCCTCAAGGCTAGCAAGGATGACTGAAAAACCCCTTTGGCGAAGAAAAACAAGCCCTCGAAACAAGTCCATCACAACCAACGACATTGGTAATCAACCAACACCTCTACCCACTTACTTTCCCAACTATACTCCAAATCCACAAAATCATTCCATTAAACCACTCTACAAGCCTTACCACATTGGCTAAACATCCACCTTCATCCCAAACTACACATCTCAACCTCAAACCAACTTCAATGAAACCTATCACAATTCCTATCAATTTGGTCAACCATCAAACTACACTTCCATCAACTTCACTTCCAACTACACAACCCCACTTCATCCATTTCAACCAAATGATTCACTCCACATTCCACAGAAAGGCAAAAGTTCTGTGATGAGATAAACCAAATCCATAACCTTCGTGATCTCCTTGCTATGCACCTTGAACAAGACAACAAGGGCCAACCTCAACAAATGATGTTGTTTCCAACCAACCAACACCTAAACCTCATGATCACTTAAATGAATCCTTTCACAAACATAACCAATCATCTATCCTTGCTCCTAAAAATACATCTTCATCTCACCCATATGAATCATATGAAGAGTATGCTCAATCTCAAAACAACAATTCCAATCTCATTCCCAACATCACACATCTTGTTCCACCTATCAATGAACCATCCAAAAACACCCTCCATTCATGGAACATCTTCTCCTTCCATACTTTCATCTTCATCCATGAATGATTACCCAAATTCACAAATGTCTTCACCACCAAGAGTATCACCACCACCTCCTACCAACTCACATGCTACTCCTATGTTGCATGTCTAAACATCCATCCCAAATAACAACCACACTCCACCATCATCACCTTCTTCTGATCACTTGAAGTTCATTGGAGAACTCAAGGAAGCCCATGAGCTTAGTGCTCTTCTTGCCTTACACCTTGTACAAAGCAACTTGGATCAACCTCCTTCATCACCCCACAACTCAAATCAATTTGAAAACCATATCCACAATTGTCCTTGTTGCATCTTTCTCCAAAAACAAACCATTGCATGGAATAAACACTTCACTTGGATTGAGTATCTTCTTACTAGATCTCATCCAACACCCTCACTTGAACAACATCCATAACCTCAAATCAAAATCTTCCGCTCCTAACTCTCCACCACCAAACTCTCCACCACCAAACTCTCCAACATCCATGCACCCAAACATATACCTCTATTAATCCAACAACCTTACCCTAACTTAACTACTTTCATTCCAAACACTCCATCATCAACCATCTAAGCATACTATATGCTTATGATTTTCACTTTCAAATAAGAATCAACCAACCTCTTGTTGCAAGCAAGTCCGATGGCTCTCTTTGGCAAATTAGGATCTTTTATTCATTACTTTNAATTGTCCTTGTTGCATCTTTCTCCAAAAACAAACCATTGCATGGAATAAACACTTCACTTGGATTGAGTATCTTCTCACTAGATCTCATCCAACACCCTCACTTGAACAATATCCATAACCTCAAATCAACATCTTCCGCTCCTAACTCTCTACCTCCAAACTCTCCACCACCAAACTCTCCAACATCCATGCACCCAAACATATACCTCTATTAATCCAACAACCTTACCCTAACTTAACTACTTTCATTCCAAACACTCCATCATCAACCATCTAAGCATACTATATGCTTATGATTTTCACTTTCAAATAAGAATCAACCAACCTCTTGTTGCAAGCAAGTCCGATGGCTCTCTTTGGCAAATTAGGATCTTTTATTCATTACTTTGAATTAATGAATCTATTGCTATGTGTCCTTAATATTTGTTTGCTATGCTTGTTGTTTTCCATATTTTGCTATATATGCTTGTGCTTCTAATTGCAAGAATTCCATACCTCGATTCCTTGGTGCCCTCGAACGAGGGGGAGCACACATCAAGGGGGAGCTTGCATCCCGTCTAACTTCATTTATGACGCTAGTCGGCATAACCTTTTTGATTCTACAAAAGGGGGAGAAGTGAATATAAACTCACTAGATACTTGTCTCAAAATTAATTTTTGACTTAATGAGTTTAGGTTTTGTAATCATCAAAAAGGGGGAGATTGTTGATATAAATAATGCCTAAAAACGTTATTAATATTTTTCGATATCTCTACGTTTTGATAATCACAAAATGTAAACTCATTAAACTAAAGATTATGACGTAAACAAGTATTTAGTTGTAAATATTCATATTAACATCTTAATCACTTAAGGTATTGATGCGCGTGATGTGTCGTTGCAGTTTAGCAGTGTTAATGCCTATTCAAGTTTTACATTTATATTTAGCCGATTTATCAACAACACACATACACTTAACGAGCAGTGTACCCGGTCAGTTTGTATATGTATGGTAAGCAGAGTGTCGATCACTAAGAGTGGAACGTATTATCTAGTTATCCTAATCAGTATTTTAATATCTAAGTTAGCTTTACAGTCTAATCTAATGAAAGGGGTTCAGCCTGAGAGACTGGCACAGTTTGATTATTTAATTAAACAGTAAAAACTAATGAGAACAAATCAGCGAATAGCATACACGTACACAGATAGATAATAGAGACAATAAGAAGACCTGTCCTGATAATTAAGCAGCTTGTCACTTGTTTTATTGCTAGTTTTATATGAAGTGTATATAATTAAGCCCGTACTCGTTGGTTTCATTATATCGGCGAGTAAACCCTTAATGATTACTTATGAATATCCTACTTATCCAAAGACATCGGATTAAATAGGCGAGGAAGGGGTATGGCAGCCCAAGCAGTGCTCAGCTAGACACAGAGGTAATCAATGCACTAATATAAGTTCACCAAAGACATCAAACATATAAACTTTAATTGATGGGAAAGCAATTTTAAGGCGGGCATTTGATTTTGCGTACTCACAAACTACCGGCCATCAATCCTGATGAATTAAAGCTTACTATTACAATAAAACAAAACTACTTAATGAATTGAATACATGCAGGACCTTCTTACAGCTCTAAGATCTTCGTTTGGGGTGTGTCTTGTGTTGCTTGTTCGTCTGAATTCGCCTCCTTAGGGTTATGGTGCACACAAAATTCGTCTAGGTCTTGGGGTATTTATAGTTTCTGTCTGAGGGTTCGATGCGGCGCATGTAATGAGCAGATGCGGCGCATTGACTTAACTTCGCGTGGGGTCCAAGCTTATTATATTCTGGAATATTCGTACACCGCCTTTAGATGCGGCGTAACTTGAATCTATATGCGGCGCATGTCCTTCAGTTGTCTTGGATTGTTTCTGGTGAAGCCTTGATAGTGATATGACGTATGTCAATTGTGTGATGCGGCGTATCTGGAGTAGAACGAGCTTGATCTTCTTCTTTGACCAAAGTTTCATATGCGGCGCATGGTAGAATTCCATGCGACGCATTCTTCAAAGTCAGGCAATGGTCTTCGAATTCATCTAGTATGATATTGCGGCGTATCTGTTGAGTTAGATACGGCGCATCTTCTGGATTTCAGTAGACTTTTGACATCTTGCTCATTTTGCTCCGTAATTAGTCCAAAATTGCCAAGTTTCACCTTTTACCTGTTTTTACCTGAGAATCACTAAAGTAAACATTAAAGCACCGATTCTCATACATAATAAAGTAAAACAAGTTAATTAAATAGGATAAATGATGATAATAAAGTGTACTTATTTGAGTTCATCAGGTATTAATAAACAAAATGCCTAATGCATTTTATGATCAAAGAAACATTTTCTTAATCACTAGATTTTTTATAAAATCTCATAAACATTTTATATCTTTTAGAAAATCATTTTTGGTATTAAATAAATATATTAAATCCATTATAATATATGAATTCAAATTTTCAACCAAAAATGGCAAAAATGTTCCAAAAAAACATTCCCTAGTAAAAGACAAAAATTATAGCCGTTCAGGGGGCGGTCCCCTTAATTTACTAGGCGGCCCCCTTAATTATTAAGGGGACCGGCCCCTTAATGAAGGGGACCGGCCACGCACCTCCAACTGTAATTTTTGCCTATAATTACCAGACAATCCTTGGACTTTTTCCTCACCTTTTGCACTCCAAACTTTCTGATCTGAATCTCCTCTCTATTCTTTCTCACTCTTTTGATCAGATAATCATAAGCTTTTGTTTCCAAGTGATCCAAGCTTCATCCATGCAAGTGCAAGAGAAGAATACTTCTATCTATCAAGACAAGAAGTATTACAACTTAAGTGTGACCTCAACATCTAAGTTGTTTATGCATCATCATTTGTAAATCATTTATTCATTTGTGTATAAGTTGTGAATATTAGTTAGTTAGGTGCAAACTTAAGGAATTAGGCTAGTAAGGTGTGTAGATAGAGAAGGTGTGAAGAGATTGTGTTGTGTAAGTAGAATAGGTGTGAAGTAGAAGTGGTGTGAATAAGTAGATTAGTGTGAAGAAGAAGTGTTGTGATTAAGTAGTGTTTAGGTGTGAAGAAGGTGTGTAACTAGTAGTGAAAAAGGTGTGAAGAAGGTGTGATAAGTGGTGTGTAAGGTTTTCTCCGCCATAAGGGAGCTTGTTGACATAGTGAAGAAAAACTCTCAAGTTAGGTGCTCGGGGAGTGGAGTAGGGCGAAGAGGTGCTTCGTAGCCGAACCACTATAAATCTCTTGTCTCGCGGTTTGATCTTTCCATCTCTTATTTTATTTACAATATTATTGCTTATAGTACTTAGTTATAATTGTTTATATTGTGCAAGACTTGAATTCACATAAGTTCATATCTAAAGTTTTTAAAGTAAACAATAATCTTAAAACCAAAGTTTTCATAAAATTAAAAAGACGTAAAACTATTCAACCCCCCCCCCCCTCTAGTTTCCACACATACTCCATACTGTTTCTCAAACATATAAAGATACATCTCCCCATTTCTTTTGTGTTCATAAGTTCACATGAGCATTTTCTTTAAGTTTTGCTTATGTGCCTAGCTATGTAAAGGCTAATTTGACTTATGTTTTTGCTAGCAGAATTGGCATATAAATGTGATAGATGTTTGGTTTTAAACTTGGTGTTTGTAAAGCTTGCAGGCATTTGTTATTGGTGTTTGTAAAGCTTGCTTGCAGGCATTATGTGTTAATTTTCTACTAGGAATCAAAGATTTGCAGATTATGAAGGTGGTTGGGTGGTGTAATAGTGGTTATGGTGGTGGTTTGGTGGTGATGTCGTGGTGGAAGGGGATGGGGTGATTATTTGAAGATTTACCACACCGAAACTCACCACACCGAGATCCATGACAGGGAGTACACAAGTTTTGGATGGTGGTGGCAAGCGGCGGATGGTGGCGGCAGGCGATGGATGGTGGCTGCCTGGAAAATGTGATGAGTTTGGGTAGAGAGAAATGTGTAAATTATTAGAGCCACATGACCTTTTATGTAATTGACTCAAGGACGAATGGTGTAATTGTTTAGAGCCACAGGGACGGTTTATGTAAATTTATGTAATTAACTCTTGATTAGATCATGCTACGTCAGATTTATGGCTACAATAGCAAGATTAAGAAAGTATTTGAATCTTTTAGGGAAAAAAAAGTTGGATGCCTACAAAAGGAAAAGGTGGCAAGTTGGATGTCTTTTTAGACCATTTTCCCAATATATTTTTACAACTCATTGTAATAAAAGACATCTTCTTAATCATATGGAGCTACCATTAGCGCAAAAATATAATTAAATAAATAAATAAAGAGTAATAAAAATAAAAATAATAATAAAAAAATAGTTTAACCAAATTATCTAGAGGTGAGCATGGGACAGTTTTTGGCTAAATCTAAACCTCGAACTGAAAATTTGGTTTTAAGTTTTTTTAAACCAAACCCCGCACCAAAAGTTCGGTTTGGTTTTTGGTTTTTCGCGGTTCGGTTTTCAGATATCCAAAATTTGAGTTGATAGTTTTGTGTTAGACCCATTATTTTAGCTAAGTTTCTTAAATTCGGATATCCGGAATTTCATATAACAGTTTTATATATCCGAAATATTTATAATTTTTGAAAAACTTTTATATGAGTTCCAAAACTGACATTTCATAAAACCCAACAATTTAATAAATTTTGATCAATTTTTCGGATATTCGAATACGAATATTTTTTGAACATCCAAAACCTAAATCAAGAAATCCTAAAATGTAAGTTGAATATTTTGTCATAAAATAATAAGATTACATAGTGTTAGCTAAATAAATACCTATTACGAATATCTAATCTTTTAGTTTTTGGACTTTGGTGATTACTTGTATCAAAACTAATGCGTATACATCTTTTTATTAGTTTTATAAATATTAGTATGTGGCGGTTCGGTTCTTCGGTTTGGGTTTTCATATAAAACCAAAAATCGAACCAAAACTTTCGGTTTTTTTAAAACCAAACCCGCACTATAGGTTTTAGAATTGGTTTAGTTTTTTTAGAGCGGTTTTTTGGTTTTTTGGGTTTTGGTTCAGTTTTTTGGTTTTGATGCCCTCCCCTAAAATTATCATACTTGAGAGTAGTGATTGGCATGACTAATTGTCATGCCTAAGAGGATCTTCATACATTTGGCAAGATCAAGGTAAGCTTGACGAAAAATAAGCAGCGACAATGTATATTAGTATTAATTTGTTTGTATGTGTATTTAGTTTATTCTTTTGTATATATGAGTGTAAGTAAGAGTGAAGAAAGCTTGTGGATTAAATTATAATTAAGTATTTAAATAAGAGAAATGCTAGACCCACTCACAAAATCAACACAAAAAATACACTCGTTGATGTATCAGCGGGTGATTGGTTTAATAAAAGAGATGAAAGAGAAAGTGTCACAAAATGCACCAATCACCCGCTGACGTCAGCGAGTGGATTTTTTGTGTGGATTTGTGAGTGGGTCTAGCATTGCTCTTTAAATACTCGATAGATTGTATTGACATTTATAACTAAAGTATTTTTGTCAAACAATATTACTTATTTTGTAAGATTTGCAGTTTTTAAGTAAGACGAAAGTTTAATCGTTTTCTCTTTATACGTAGTAAAAATTTGGTAAACATGTTTGCACTTGTATAAAACAATGAAGGCCGGGAAGTGTAACATAGTTTTTTAATTGTCCTGTTTTGAAAAATATATTGTTATGTACTAGCAGGGTAATCGCGCAATATGGCGGCGGGTACCCTGTGATTATATTTTGCGGTGAGCAAATGTTATTCCGGCTCAAATAAGCAGATAATGAGAAAGAGATTGCTCCATCGAAACTTAGGATGGCTAAATCTATTGTGTGTGAAGTATGATTAGTTTGTGTTGTAGCTTTTTTGATTTTTTCATAAACCATGAGTCCTTTTTATATTAAGATTTCATAACTGACATTTTAATGTATATCAATAACTTTTTTTCAGTTTTATATTTCACAAGTACTGATATGTGGTGGTTACACATTTTTTTCAGTTTTTATATTAAGATTTCATAACTGACATTTTAATGTATATCAATAACTTTTTTTCAGTTTTATATTTCACAAGTACTGATATGTTGTTACACATTTTTTCCCATTAAATCACTTATTTGATCATTAATATGATAGTTACAAGTTTTGAAGTTTCAAGTATTGATCAAGTTTTGAAATCTTTTCATAAAAAGCAAGTTTAAGAGTCTGAATTTTTAAGCCTTGCTATTTATGAAATAGTCCCAAATGCTTCATATATTAGTAGAGATATTATTATCAATAACATACTACGAGCTAATATATAAGTATCACTAGGTTTGCTCATCATTAACAAGTGAATAGACAAAGTTACCACTGTGTTTTTCCCCATTTAAGTTTGATCTTAATTTTTCTCTTCCAAATACAAAATCAAATCCACTTTGCTCATTATTAAAGTGAGTGAACAAAAATATCCCTCTATTCTTACACTTTTGAATTTGTTATTGTATATTTGAAAATGAAGAATAATCAAACTCAGATTTATAAACCCGAAGTTAATCAGTAAAAATCTAGGTTTGATTTACTGATTAATTATGTATATCAAAATACAATGAAAATTCATAAGGGTAAGCACACAAAGAAATTTTTGTCCATTTACTTTTTGTAACTAGATAGGTATTCGCGTGTTGTGGCAGTGGATACCTGTGTAATTAAATTTTCCGGACAGCGAATATTTAAATCAAGGCATTCAAATAATTTGATCACTTAAATGATCATTTTTAGACTTAAGAGAATATAGCATATATACCGCGCAAAGTGGCGGGAACAGGATGTTTAAAACACCTTTTTGATTTTCTTGGAGATTTTGCTACTGATAGATGACGGTTTTCGATGATTCTCAAACTATTTTTCGGGTAGTGGTGTAAAAGATTGGGAAAAACGTTGTGATTACGTGGGAGTGGTGAAAAACTGATTTTCACATATTTTGAGCGAGAAATGTGGTAGCTTTTCAGTTTACCAATTTGATATATTATTTTTTTTTAAAAAAGCTCATGGAGCATCATAATTTAAGTTAAACGTAAGATTAAAGTTTGTAAAAATTTGTAGATATGAAAAGTTATTATGACCTTAATTATGAGCAATTCAATGACCATTAATAGCATAGAGTACAAATTTATAAATTACGAAGCATGAAGGAACCCGTGCTTACGCACAGACTTCGAAATCTAATTGTTAATCGCGTATTCTTTATGTGTATTGGCGAGTGTATGCTTAATTATTGTTTAGTATGTTGTATGAAACGTTTTCACTTTCTTGTATAAAAATTTAAAAATGTTTGATGTTGTTTTGGTTTTGTGGTGTTGTATTTTATAAATGGGCTTTTGGTTATTAAGTTGTGATAGCTTTGTTTCTTTTGGTCTATTAATTATTTGCATGATAAAAAAATGGCTTTGTTTCTTTTGGTCTATTAGTTAGCCCTACAATACTTATCCATTAGATGGTTTTTGCATGGTAATATGAAGCACACGGGGTCTATCTAATTGGTCATAGTTTAATGTGTGTTATATATTTTCTTTATTAAGTTTGTAAGTTAAAGTTTGTGTAATAATGTATATATAATAATGCCACATAAACTGTATAAAAATCGTTACAAACCTTTTTAGTTTCATCTCATTTTATTGTACAACTAATTTCATTGAAAATTAACATTGAAAAGTCTAACTAATATTAATAATTTTAACAATAAACTCAATTCTAAATAGCTAACCAAATGAATATTAATTAACACACTATTAATAATTCCTAAAACCTTTAGACTCCACTATTATGTCTTAAACTTAATTTTTTTAATTTACAAATGCGTTTAAGCAAAAATTATGTACTTTTTCTTTTATATTCATTATTCAAGTTGCATGCTTACATAAACTAATCACGTTAAAAAGTATCATTTAACCATTTAAATGTTGCTTTACATACATGCTCGTGCACATTTTCTTGAATCAATTCGTACATGTGAGCTACATCAATAGAAAACACACATAAATTACTTGTATATGAAAATGCATTAACATAATATATATATATATATATATATATATATATATATATATATATATATATATATATATATATATATATATATATATATATATATATATATATATATATATATATATACTGCATTAGGTTAAATCATCAATCATTCTTGCAACCTTTTCAACTTCATCTCAATCCATGTGATAAATTCCGGCAAGCCTTGCACTTCCATCTCGATGTTGTGTATACTTCACATTAAATGCACCGGTTTTGTTTTTCGATAAAAGTTTGAACTTTTGCTTATGTTTAAAACTCAACTTTTTTATTTGATATTATAGTTTACAAATGGTTTTAAGTCAAAATTATGTATTTTTTCCTTTCTATTCATTACTCAATGTGATATTTTTAATATGTCGTATTTTGCTATTATGGCAAACTCATTTAATGAGCGTAAATATTGGTTTCTTACTAATGATTCTACATATAGAAAAAGAAAACACTTTGCGATGCGCGGACCTTTTTCTTTTCAATAATAATTCAATTGCACACGATAAATTCATTCTAATATTTCTCAAAGAGCATTCGAAAGCAACTACTTACATAAACTAATCACGCTAAAAAGTATCATTTAACCATTTAAATGTTGCTTTACATACATGTTCGTGCACATTTTCTTGAATCAATTCGCACATGTGAGCTACATCAATAGAAAACGCACATAAATTACTTGTATATGAAAATGCATTAACATAATACATATATCTATATATATGCTATAACAATCACCTAAATATGTATGAAACAAAGAAAATAGTTGATATCCCAATCTTTGGTTCCATTTATCTGAGCATGCATGATTTTGTGTGATTTTCGTGGTACCTGCGTATGATAACTAAATTAAGAAAAAAAGAAGACCAAGTTAATTACAAAGATCTAAAAGATGTGTGAATCATCTCCAAAATGTTGCAAAAGAGAATTTACATACCGGTACCAACAATCAAACATCTAAAAGATGTGTGAATCATCTTCAAATGTACATACTAAATATGATTTTGGCCGGTTTATATAGGCAAGAGTTGGGTTAAATCATTAATTTTTTTCTTGTAACCTTTCGCAACTCTTGCACTTCATCTAACCGACTTTTAATTCTATACTAAATGCCTTGTGATCAATTCGGGCAACCCTTGCACTTCATCTCCTTTCATGATTTTATAAACAACTCTCCATTAATAAGAAATACTTGTAACCATGGACTCTTGATATGTAGCCAATAATTCTTGCAATTACTATAGATGAATAATCAAGGACTCAACACACCTTTTTAACTCAAAAACCTTTATCTTCATTACTCCACATTCAATTAGAGGGCCTAATCTTATAGTATTATAGATAAGATAGTGCTTTTAAATTATTTCAATAATATTAATATGGATGCTACAAATTTGTGATTTTTTCAATAATATTAAGATCATGTTATAAATAGTAAGTGTGTAACTTAATTTTTTTTAAGACTGTTATAAAACAAAGATCTCAAATGCTTTATAGTAATTTATGATAAGTATAAAAAGAAAGTCACATTAATAAATCAATTTGTAGCAAGTCAACTCATAAAAGTACATATGAGAATATGTTATTAAGGCATTTTACAAATTAAAAGGGTAGCCATACAGAGATATTTTTGTCCATTCAATTTTTATAGTCAACAAAGTTAATCACATTGATACATTAATTTGTAATAAGTTTACTCATAAATGTAGACATGAAAGTATATATGAACAGTAAACACATTTAACAAATGTGAATGATAAAATAAGAATAATAATAAAATTGAGAATAAGAATACAATTTTAATATACTATCACAATTACATGTTATTCGTGAATTTCATGTTGCTAATTCATTTAGTTAGTCATAAATCATATAAATATTTCAAAATTTTAAGCAATCAATTAATCTTTTGAAAAATATTTTACCATCCTTGCGTATAACTTTTAGTCCATAAATAATATGTCTGTTTGTTGTTGTATAACTTGTTTTAAAATCTCTAATTCTTTCGTCTCAATTTATTACAATGTTTTATCATAAGTTTTCTAATAATTAAGAAGATCAAAATAGATAAATAATAGGATTTGCTAAGATGCTTATGGTGCACAAGTGTAAACAGATGGAAATAAATTTCAATTAAATTATAAATCACATTTAATTATTGAGACATTTTAAAAAGGGGTAATTGCATGTATATCCTTCCAAAAATTAAAAATTATATATATTAAAATTAAGCTTATAATTGCATATATATCCTTCTAAAATAATTAATATGTCATATATATTCAAATTAATTATTTATATACAATTAAAACTCATAAATACATAATAAACATCATTTAATTGTAAATTCACCATTATGCCCTTGTTCTTGCCACTAACCACCAAAATACATCAAGAATCAAGATTCAAAAAATTCCACAAGCCTTTTTATGTCACCCAAATTCGACAGAACCTTCGTAGACTTCAAATTATTTTGTTGTCTCCTAAATTAAGTAATGATAAACTATGTCAATATTAATGCAATTATATAATATTGTTTCAGGGTTAGTGGAATATAGCGAAGTTAGCATAACGGTATTGCATTAACAGATGGAACATTTTGTATAGGATTGAGAATTAAAAACCGAAAGGAACCAACTGACTTAGCTCAGTTGGCCACCTGAGTTTCTTCTGGAGCTTGGGGAGAGGTTTTATCTCGGTTCGAGTCTCGCACGNAAAAAAAAAAAAAAAAAAAAAAAAAAAAAAAAAAAAAAAAAAAAAAAAAAAAAAAAAAAAAAAAAAAAAAACCGAAAGGGTTCATTTGTTTTCACTGTTCTGTTGCAAAGCCATATGTATTACATATCTTAAATGTCATAACAAATCATGTAAAGTGAAATAGTTCTGGGAATTTTTTTCATAAGATTTGTGCGTTTGATTATAATCCAAATTTATTATAGTATGCCTACTATAAACAATTAAAATTAGGCGGTGCCAAACAATCATGTGGTTGAAGATGATCAATATTCAGTAACAAATAAGAAAAAAGAATATCTAGGTAAACTAATACAATACACGACAATAAAATAAGAAAAGCTATCGTAGTTACATGGATTTGAATAAGTAATTCGACGTCTATGACAGGAGAATATGTAATTCGACGTCATAGAAGAAAGACATTGGTGAAAAGAAGGGTATAATTGACAAAATAGAATTAAATGATAATTATCTTATATGTAGAGTTTTATAAAATATTTTAATATTTGATTTAGATATATATGATATATTAAATATTAAATGTTTAAGAAGGATATGTATATAATTATGATTTTAAGTTGGATACATACGTAATTATATGTTTTTGAAGGGATATACATGCAATTCTCTCTAAAAACGAAGTTAACGATTTTGATCTTTAACCCTATTGAAGATAGTTGATAGAAGAGAGTTAATGTAAAGAAGTCAGCATTGGACGGTTGGGGGTAGAAGCTAGAAAGCTAGATGCATGCTTTAATGCTCAGAAATCAAAAGTAGATCAGCTACTTTTGGCAATGTTGCGTATGCTTGATTACATATGTGATTAATTAACAGAGTAGAGGTGTCAAGAATCTAAGGCTACTCGCAATGGGGTTGGTCGACTCTCGGTTGACTTTCGGTCCTTCTCGGTTGCCCCTGCTGCTGCAAAGAGGGTTGGTGTTGGTCGTTTGACATTTCGGTCGAGAACTCCACCAAGGTCGAGTGTGTGTAAAATTGTGTCGTCCGTTTGAAAAAAAAAAAAAAAAAAAAAAAAAAAAAAAATCCTCTATTATCATTAATACTTAAACCATTTAACCCTATGAATAAATCATTCATTTCACCGTTTTATACAAAAATTCAAACCACTTTTTTCTATACACATTCTCTCTATACACTTTTACACATTTAATCTACAAAATGTCTTCCTATCTATTCTATTATACATCTTCGGACGATCAAGATGAAGTTAATAGCGGGGTTGCGTTTTTTGTGGAGGCCTCTAGTGTGGTTATTGAAGCATCAAAGCCAAAATCTCACAAACTCAAATAGACAGGGATCGTTATGGTGCTCATGATCGTTTTGTGGCGGCTTACTTCTCCAAACACCTACTGTATGACGATGCAACATTCCATACGCGGTTCCGAATGAGCTTAAAACTATTCACACAAATTGTTCGAGAGGTAACCGATCATTCCCCTGATTTTCAAAAAAGACATGATTTTACGGGAATAGTTGGGATTTCCTCATTGTTGAAGTGTACTTCCGCAATCCAGAAAATGGCATACGGAGCCGTTCCTAATGACCTGGACGAATATCTGCAAATAGGTGCTGATGCGGATAATTGTAAACACAATAAATTTTACAATCCTCCTAGGCAGAGTACCTGATCATTGTAGTGTAAAATAGGTAAGACACGGGGGATTGATCGTTCTCTAGGGAAATAGTGAGGTAGGCTCGAAGTGTATGATGAATTAAGTCTAAGGGTTGAGGGAATATTATTTTTGGTCTTTTATATTTTATAAGAAAGCAAGTAAAAATAGCAGGTTTTAAAGGGTTTGGTTATTAAACTAATAATAAAACTAAATTAAACTAATAACGAGAAAAGTAAATTGGTGGAAACTGATATAGGTAAACAAACGTGCTCACTTAATCATGCACTACTCCCTAGTTGAATTCTCTAACTTATTGCCATGTCACCCTCGTTAGTGTAATATGTAAATATTCCCCTAATTCAGCAGTGGGTTGGTCAAGTCCGCTATCTACGTGACAACTTAGACAAGTGTTACCTACAGACACGCTTTCTCCCAATAGTGAATCACGCTTAATAAATACTTAAGAAGAATATACACTCAGTCGACTTATGGTTATGAGAGTACCCTCTAATTCTAATTACGTTCCACTAGACGTCTAACTGTAGTATAGGATACAACTAGTATTCTAATGCCTAACGCACACACCACTAACAAAAAGCAACAATATTAAATAATACCACTAGGTTTCATGCAATTATAAGCAAACACAAATTAATTTAGCATAGCATGTTTGATCGAAGAAAAGAAAGATAAATAATCACACAACACATAGATAAATAATCACCTAAGGGTCACCAATACCATTACCAAAACTTCCCACCGGAAGTATCAAACCCCAACTAGATCCCCAATGATCTAGGCTTGGTCACCAAGATACAAGACTTCCCTTACGAACAATTGAATGAATGAATATAAGTTTGTTCAACCAAGCCCTAACCTAACCTAGAGACTCGATTGTAGTAGAAAGGGTAAAGATAAGAAGACCCTCGACACAATCACAAGAGTAGATTAAGTTCTTGAGATTCTTCCCTTGCAAGGAGATGTGTTCTTTCAAAGATGTTAGTGTGTTTAACTAAGAACACAAGAGAGAATAGAGAGATTAGGGAGAAAGAATGTAGAGAGAAAGAATAATGGGAAGGGCTGAGGAATACAAGGGCCAAGGTGGGGTATTTATAGGCCAAGACCCAACTTGGGAAAAATTTACCGAGGCCGGCGCGTTGCCCACGCGTCAACGCGTGGGTGACGCGCCAGAAGCTCTGTAACATTTTTCCCAAAACATGGGTGTTGGTCTTTTAAATACCTAGCCTTGCTAAACCCCCAATTGTACTTCACACAAAACCTTAACATTAATCAATCTAAGGTTTACCAACTCAAATAGCCAATTAGGAAAATGTTTTGTGAAGTGTTTATTAGAAAATCAATTATCAAAGATAGAAAGAAAGAAGAGATAATTGAGTAGAGGGATAGAATGGGTATTCCTCACATGGCATAGAAAAGAGAGAAAGAATATGCCATGGAATATTCCTCACTAGGGAAGAGTGAGAGAGGTTGGGTTCAGAAGTAACCATGGTTAGGTTAGAAGAGTGTGTAGAGAATAAACCATGGTTAGGTTAGAAGAGTATATCCAAGNTCAAAAAAAAAGAAAAGAAAAAGAAAGAAGAAAGTTGGAAGTCTGTTAAACCAACGATGTAAAGTTATGTAAGTGGTTCATATGGCCACTATTTGTTATACTATATATATGGATTGCAAGGGAGTTGGCCGTTAAGGGAACGCCAACTAAGGATTATTCTTTGATTAAGATATTATTGATTCTAATTCGTGTCTACCCAAAGCGTGAGTTTCAAGTGTCAAAGCGTGAGTTAGTCAATGATATGAGTCTTATTCATGGGATGGTTGGGAAAGTGATTAACCACACATTAGGATTTTAATCTATTTGTTTTGTTTATTTTTATTTTACACCAATTTATATCCCAAATATTACCCATACCCTATCTCATTCTTCATCCGAACCTTTGATTTATTGAGATTAGGGATTTGAGCAATCTTAAGTATCGTAGTTGTGGATTCGGCTATGTATTTTTGATTTTGTTGCCCTTTTTGTTGGGAATTCTGCTAAGTGAGAATTCTGCTGATGGAACATGCTGATGGAATCTGCTGAAGAGTTAGATTCTGCTGAAGAAGTGTTGCTGCTGAAGACTAAGTTTCAGCATATTTAGTTTCTGCGGATATAGTTAAACCGCGTATTTTGTAATATAGTTAGGATATGCATGAGTAATATTAGGCAAAGATAATGCATATCGTTTAGAGTTTATAGAATATACGTTTCTTGTGAAACGGTTTAAGGTTAGGGTTCCTTGTCTATAAAAGAAACACAAGTTTATGTTCTATGTACGAGTTTGAAAAACAAGTTTATATTATATAAAAGATCCATAGAGGATCAATCGTTCTTATTATTCTTTGTTCTTGCTTATATTTGTTTTTCGCTTTAAGAATATAAGCTTTGGAGACTTTCTATTAGGGTGTTTGTGTTTACATAAACATTGCTAACGATTCAGAGTGCTAGAAGATCTATCAAGGGTATTAGATTCAACAAGTGGTATCAGAGCCTCGGGAGAGTCTCTGTGATACTAAGAACATCAACCTTTTAAACACTCCTCAACAACACAACCTTACATCATGCCTGGATCTGACACTGAGTCAGATACAACACACAATCAAAACACAGCATCCTTTCATCACCTCACTCTCACTAACAGCAATGCAAAATTCCCCTACCTTAAGAAAGAAGAGTATGAACTCTGGGCGATGCAGATGCAGAACTGGATTACCAANCCACTACCTTGAGAAAGAAGAGTATGAACTCTGGGCGATGCAGATGCAGAACTGGATTACCAACATTGATCACAATCTTTGGAAGGTGGTCCTTAAAGGTAACAGCCCAAAGAGGACTGGCACTGACGCAGATGGTAGAATATACTATCTTGATCCTACATCTGCTGAAGAGGTTCTTGCTCTTCAGCGGGAAAATAAAGTGAGAACTATTCTTCTTCAAGCTATACCACCAGATCACTTGGGTGACTTTCACTTCATGACTGATGCAAAGGATCTCTAGATGGCAATCAAAGCTAGATTTGGTGGGAATGATGAGTCAAGAAGGATGAGGAAGTCGATGCTGAAGCAGCAGTTTCAAGAGTTTCAGATCACTGAGGAAGAGGGTATCGACAAGGATTATGACAAATTTCATAAGATTCTGAGCCAATTGAATCAGCTGAAGGCCAGGCCAGACAATGTAGATTGCAATGCTAAATTATTAAGATCCTTGCCTCCATCATGGCTTCAAGTAAGCATTGCACTCAAAGCTAAGGGTGGATTGGACATGATGAGTTTTGATGATTTGTACAACAAGCTCAAAACTCTTGAACCAAATGTCAGAAGTGCTATTCGTTCATCTAATTCTACTTACTCAGCTTTTGTCGGCTCCACCTCCAATATGGTGCCTCCTAGTTCAAGTCCAATTTCATCTGCATCATCTTCATACACCCCGACCAAATCACCTTCTTCTGGTAGTGTGTTGGAAGATGTAGTTCACTCTTTTGTTGTTGATTGTGAATCTCAGTAGCAACTCTCCTATGAGGACTTTGAACAGGTGGATCCATTGGGTATGGAAGAGATGAACTTGAAGTGGCAGGTGGCTATGCTCTCATTGAGCATCAAGAGATTTGAGAAAAAGTCTAGGAGGAAGTTTGGTTTCAATGGCATGGATTCAGCTAGGTTTGACAGAAGGAAGATCAAGTGCTACACTTGTGGTCAAATGGGTCACTTCTCTAGAGAATGCAAGGACAGGAAATCTACTGATGAGGTTAGGTATTCTACCTATCAGCAGAAACAAGGGGAAATTGATACTACCAAAACTGGATATCCCACAGCCTTGATCACTTTGGATGATCATGTTGACTGGAAGGCTCATGAGAGAAGTGATGGTGATAGTGATCAGAGTGGACTGCTGGCAAGCTGTACTTCAGAGGATATTCATGATCAAGTTGCTCTTATGGGCATCTCTCAGGTACATAACTGTGTGTTTGGTTGTAGTGTGAGATATAATAAACTTAAAGAAATGTATGATGAGTTAAAACCTAAATATAATGAGTGTTATAAAGACCTTGAATCATATAAACATGGTTTAAGGATCGTAGAAAAACAAAAAATTTGGTTTCAGAAGAATCAAGTTGCTTATGAGGAGGAAATAAAAGGGTTAAAACAGGATTTAAAATGTGCTCAAGATGAGTTAATCTATACTAAAAAGGTGAAAGCTAAGTTAGAATCTGATAAACAAGATCTTCAAGAGAAGCTAGATACTGAAATAGCTACACATAAGAAGTGGTTAATATTAGGTGATAATTTAGCTAGTAGTTTGTATGGTTGTCAGGCTGTAAATTCTAGTATAGGATTAGGTTTTCAAAAATATGTAGCATTAGAAGCTAGGAATGATAGTCGTAAATCTACACCAGCAGGATTAGCTAACTTTGTTAAAGAAGGCTCTTTACATGTTGTCCCTGGTCCCATTAGAGGTGAACACATGCCCATTGACCTGTCCACCACAGTTGACTTTGATGGGTCACATCATCTTTATGGCAAAAAGTCAAGTGACTTAATTGACCATATTTCTAATTCTGCTGACTTTGTCTCTTGTTCAAACAGTGACAAGTCTTCTGACCAAGGGTCTACTGCCTATACAAGTTGTGATTCAAGTGATAAGTCAGACCTTCCCAAGACCGCACCCAAGCCTTCACCCAAGTTTCCATACAAGCCTCTAAGCGTAGCTGCTGAAGAATCCAATTCAAAGACAGTTTCCTCTGAAGACTTGTTATTTAATTCTTTGCAAAACAATAATGTTAATTCTGTCAAAAACAATTCTGTTAATGTTTGTGGATTGAATGCTATTAATAGAACATCTTTCACTTTTAATAAATCTTCTAAAAAGAAGAAATGTTTTGTGTGTGGAAGTAAATCTTATTTAATTAAGGATTGTAATTTTCATGAGCAAAGAATGGGTGAATGTGCTAAGAAACCTAGACCAAAGTGGATACGTGTTAATGACATACCATCTTATGTTCCACAAGCAACTCAATCTACCAGCAGATACAATTCTGCTGATACATCAGCATCTGCTGATGCATCAGTTCCTTCTGATAGATCTTTTCCATCATACAGGAGAAGAAAAGTTGCACGACCATTCCCTAGCCCTGTTTCTCCTTACTATCAGGATGGTTATTGGCCTAGTTTTTATCACCCTATGTATATGGGTTGGGGGTCCCATGGGATACTGCTGTTAAGCCCTCAGCAGGTTGTTCTTGGACTAACAAGGGATCTAACTTTCAAAGAAGATCCAAGCACAATGGTGGATCTTATACATCTACATGGCCTACCTCTTATGATCCACAAGGCAGGCTCAAGTCAGTAATGACTTGAGTCTCCAAAGTGTACTTATAATTTGTATATT
The DNA here is from genome assembly GCA_014162995.1 of Artemisia annua. NCBI lineage: Eukaryota > Viridiplantae > Streptophyta > Magnoliopsida > Asterales > Asteraceae > Artemisia > Artemisia annua. The sequence continues at coordinate 23,280 of LBNU01023370.1, forward strand.
TTTTGTTGTTGTTGTAGGATCATCCCTTACTGAGTAAAGAAGTTGGCATAGTAGATAGTGGCTGTTCAAGGAGCATGTCAGGGAACAGAGAAAAGATGATTAATTTTGTACCCATAGAAGGTGGAGGCAATGTGACCTTTGGTGGAGGAAATGGTAGAATCACAGGGAGAGGAAATATCAGAACACCCATGCTGGATTTTGAAAATGTACTCTATGTGAAGGAACTGCAGCACTTTAATTTGTTCTCAGTATCACAAATTTGTGATAAAAATAATAAAGTTTTCTTCTCTGAGAATGAATGTCTTGTACTTAACAAAGACTTCAAAATTCCAGAAGATACACCAATTCTGCTGAGAGTTCCAAGAAGCAATAATTTGTACACATTCAACATGAATGAGGTACAACCTGACAGTGATCTAACATGTTTGGTGGCTAAAACTTCCATGGATGAATCTACCAAATGGCACAGAAGGATGGCTCATGTGAATTTCAAGACCATCAACAAGCTTTCTAAACTTGGTCTTGTTCAAGGGCTTCCTTCCAAGGTTTTCACCAATGAGCACAATTGTGTTGCCTGCAACAAAGGAAAGCAACACAGAGCCTCTTACAAAGCCATTACAGCAGTGAGCAATATCACAGAACCATTTCAGTTGCTGCATATGGACCTATTTGGTCCAACTCAAGTAAGAAGTATTGATCATAAGTACTTCTGTTTGGTGATCACTGATGATTATAGCAGGTTTTGCTGGGTATTCTTTTTGAAAACTAAAGATGAAACATCTTCAATTTTAAAAGATTTTGTTACCCTAGTTGAAAACCAGCTAAATAAAAAGGTTAAAGG